>JABMDO010000693.1:0-24183 GCA_014851415.1 Cnaphalocrocis medinalis | reverse complement strand
ATCGGGAGAAAGGGGGTTAAAAGGTCACGGAATACTTGACCCCTTGCCACCATGTGCCAGCTAAGCCAGTTAGCAACATGGGAAGACCCCGAAGAGCGATGCCGTCGTCCATCACCACGCACTCTTTATAGATCTCAATGGCGTCTATAAAGGCGACGACATCGGAATCTTGAGCACCATCGAAGCGTGAAGAACATCTTGCGAAGTTGCTGTGGCTCCCTATCGGACTAACAGCGGACGGCGGAGCTGATGAGCGAAGAGCAGCGATAAGCTGCTGCAGTTGGCAGTCGGTCATCGTGATAGTAGGAGCCGCGGCCACGGCCGGCGGCGCCATCGAGGACGGCGGTGCTGTAGGCGGCGTCACAGCGCTAAGAGGCGCTGGATCATTAAGCCGCTCAAGGCTGTTTGCACGCGATCTCGTTAACACCATCGTGTCCAATAACGAACAAAAACTACCAAAAAGTTCACATAAAATACAATAAGTTCACTCTAAATGTCCACAAGTCGAAGGAAAGTAAAAAATACCTAAATCCCTAAATCAAAGTTCAAATCGTCGTCGTCGTAGAACAAAGACGGTTCTGACTTTTTTCAATTTTTTTTTTATTTCATAAATCGGCATGTAATCGAGTGTTTTATCGGTTGATGTTACCTTTTTTTTAAAAAGTTACTCAATGCCCGAGATATTCTCTAGAATAACGACGGATTTGATTCTGTGAGCGTAGTACTACGCCCGATTAAAGAATCCGTCCATGTCCGGCGGAGAGTGCTCCCCCCCCGCACCCCGCTCATTGCGGCGGATCACTAGTATCGTCCTTGTTTTATGGAACGTCACGGGTAAATAATTATTATAATATTTTGTTGATTTACTGGCTTTACTAAGATTTCGTATGTTGTTAGGTTATAACTTAAGGTTTAATTTGCTTATCCAGCGAACGACGACGGTTTGTCAAATTCGTCCTTGTCCTAGGAATCAAAATAATATTTTTTTGTTTTTTGATTTTTGTGTTATCACAGTGTAAATATAATTTATAATATTTAAACATGTCACAATACAAACTTGTTGGACGAGTATAATTTTCTAGACGAAATTTAATGACCGTCATTGTCCTATGGACCTTCCGAGGGCGAATTGTACGATCCATCATTTTTCTACGGATAGCTGCAAGTCGAATATGCACATCCGACGTTATTCGTGGAAGAATTTTATAAATACGTCATTGTTCATTTCTTAATTTACTTATTTTGATATTTTTCCTTATAATTTATCTTTATTTACTAAGCCTGGCCCACACGTAGACAGATGCGTCCGCAAATATCATCCACCGATGCGCCTACCGACGTGTAGAGGGTGTAATTTGTGCGTCTGTTGTAGGTATTTATACGCCTGCAGAGCATTCGTCTCGAATGTGACTATTGCCGGTTTTTTGTAAAAGATCAAAGGGTTTCGGGGCGAACATCTGTCGTCAGTCCACACGTCTGACGACGCATCAGTTGGACCTATGTAGCGATCGAGAACGCACGCGTGATTCTTGCTGCTCATTGTAAGTAAAAGCAAAGTAGGTAATGAAACAAGAATCATGCGATTACCCTCGATCGCTATCTCGTGTTAAACTGAAAATGGACATTGACTAATGGACATACAGACATGTGGACGACTCTTGATGATCCATCTGCTAATGCATCTGTTGACGTGTACACTTTCGACCCACACTTAATAATATCCCTTTTTTGTAGAAACATGAAAGATTGTAAAATTTTAGCAAAACTGCTTGCGTTGGTAATACACACTCACTTTCCCATATGGGCACGATAAAACATTTTGATAGTCGAATTGTGCACATAAGATTATCATCATCTTTCTACCATGTTCCCTGGTTATGTATAGGTACGTCTCTGACATTCATCGTCGAATCAGCCACCCCTTTTTCGATCATGTAATTTTTCACACAATGCTTCCATATCTTTTTTTGACCTCTTCTGTTCCTCCACCCATTCATACCCATAATTATTAAATCAATCCCAGCAATCTTGTCGAGTTCAATGCCAAGAAACACAGGTGTGTGTATTTTCTGCTAAGGTATCATCTTTCCTATCCCATCCCACTCTTCAGAGCTTTATCAATACAGGATAGTCTTGAATCAACGAGACTAAATCAAGAGCGTCATAAGAACCGCTTCCCATAAACTCGGGATTCTGAATAGAGTGAGCTTTGTCTCCTGTACACGGCTCATGTTCGCCCGTGTATGGAATATTGCTTTTATCTCTGAGATGGTAAACCTCCAGCAAGTATTACGCGGAGAAATACTTGCTGGAGGCTCTCGACAGGTTGCAGCGACGTGCTATCCGTATTATTGGTAGTGGTGGGTCGTCGACGATTTTACAGTCGACGCAACAAGACCGTTTACCGTCGACGATAAACTAGTTTAAAAAACAGTCTAATTTTCGACTAGTTTACGTCGTCGTCAAAAAGACTACTTAATCACATAAACGATTAGTGAACGTGAACGAACGGCCAGACGTTCGCGACACGACAACGGACTCGTCAACCAGTCGACGAATAAACTAGTTTATCTGTGAACTATAAACTAGTTGAATCGTTCACGTACAAAAAAACAGTTTAGGTAAACGGTTCGTTCATACAACGCCCACCTCTAATTATTGGAGATCATGAGGTCATTAAGTCCTTAGAACCTCTTCAGTTACATAGAGACCTTGTCAGTCTTAGTGTTCTCTACCGCCTCTATAATACAGAATGCACTGATGAGTTATTCCAACTAATCCCATCCTCTCCTTTCCATTCCCAAACAACACGTGCTGGACAGCGTTGCATCTAGGACAATGCCGGCGCGCACCAAGAGATTTAGCTCCTCGTTCCTGCCCCGAGCCATCAAGTTATGGAACGTCCTACCAGTTCATGTGTTTCCTCCTTTTTACAACCCTGGGTTAGGCTGGGCGTAAAACAGAATCTCAGCAGGCCTTCAGGATGAGGATGGCAGACTCAATCGGTACTTAGTTTGTTCTTTTGTGCCTGTCAACCTCATGTTTGGATCTCTCGGCCGCTTACTAACAGGCGAAGTGAGGTCATCTTGATTGTCCTCAATATAAAAAAACACCTTGTATAATAATAGTATCGCATAAAGTACGATATTATTATTACTTTTATATGCGGGTATTCATTCCGAGGTTCTTGAGTTATATGTATAAGATTAATCTCTCGTGCCTTATGTGATAATAAAATGATTTAACTGTGGGAGAGCCATGCTTCGGCATGAATGAGCTGGATCAATCGGAGTGATACCACTGCCTCACAGAAAACCGGCGTGAAGCAGCCCCTGTGCTGTGTTTCGCCGAGTAAGTGAGGGTACCGGAGGCCCACCGGGGATAAGGGGATAAAAGTTTAGCAGCGCACTTGTGACTCCACTGGTGTTGCAGGTGTCCATGAGCAATTGCTTACCATCAGGTGATCCGCCCGCTTGTCTGCTACCTATCATACAATAAAAAAAATTGTAAAATTATAAATTGTTGGTTACTTGATTTCCTTTTCGATTTTTTGATTTTTTCTAGATCTACATAATCGTATTTCAAAACCGTCCATAAAATTTTTGTTACTATCCCTAAAACATAGACGGGAAGTATTATCCGTCATGATCCAAAAAATCTGACCCCATAGAATAACGTCGGTTAATCACATGCGTCACTATGAACTCCAACGAACAACGACTGATGTGACTTTTTACAAAAACTATACATATTAGGAATTCGTTTTGTTAATCACATCATAAAAGCCCTCATACAAAACAACTTCTCCAAATTTCATGTTAATTGAATTACTGGTTTAAAAAATATGGAGTAATATACCATACAAAATCTTTAAAACGCTCTCCTGTAAAATTGCTAAATTGCAGATCCGTCTTTGTTCTACGACTGCGACGAAATGTCCGAAGAATATGTACACAAACAAAAACTATAATCCAATACCAATAGAAAAAGTTCTCACTAATTATCCGTGTCCACAAAATAAAGTTCAAAATAGCTAGGCAAAGTGATAATTAGGCAAAAGTCACTTCCCTTTGTCGGCGAGCAGTGCGGCGGCAAACTCAAAGGCGGCGCGGTACCGACAAAGGCACCGGCCGAGAAGGCGGCGTCGTACAAAGGCGCGCGCAAGCGCGGCGGCACACCTCAAAGGCGCGCGGCGGCACGCACAAACAAGTCCGTACAAGCACGTGCGCCGCGCGGTGGCGATCGATGACGCAATATTTTGCACACACGCACAAGTTTAAACAGTACAAGTCACTTAAAAACACGAATAAAACAAAGTTCACCTAAGCTACGTAAAGACTAAATTATAATTGTCACTGAATAACGATACGTAGCTCGCAGTAAATAACAGTAGGTACACTCGTACAGTCTGTGTATGAAAAATACTTACAAAAGCGTCTATGGCACTATGACTTAGTATAACGTGAAAATGTTTAAAATGTCCACAAACAAAACAGTACTTACATGGTATTCAGTCACTTACACTAAGTTATTTACAAAGTTTTTCACACACACTAAAATAACAGTCACTAAATACACTAAAAAGTCACGAGAAACACTAAAAAAAGTCACAAGAGCCTGTTCGAGGCCAAACGTTGGGCTGCCAATTTAGCCTAGGGAACGTCTCTCTGATTTAAAATAATAAGTCCGTAGTTCAGTTTTTGGCAAAAAGTATAATAATAAAAAGAAAACACACATGAACACAATAAATCAGAGGAAATGAACAAATAAGTACTACACTAAACGTTACCCTAAACCTAATTACAAATACGTAAATCTAAACAAATAACGCGCCGTAGGTACAAGACCAAAGCAAAACGGCGGACCGCGCGAGCTGGTACACTGCCGTCCTCTAGCTATAATGCCGTTAACTAACATTTGGTCATTTTTGAGTTATGAATACCATCCTAATAAGAAAAAAATTCCGCATCTAACCATCTTTCCCGATTTTTTCTAACTTGTTTAGTTTCTGAGATAGTATGTCATTAACTACGAGTCAGTGCACTATTTTTGCAAGATTACATAGCTAGAATGCAGTTACCTAAATTTCTTAGCTAAAACGCGGTTAAGGGATTTAATTTTTTTATTAATGATGGAAAAAATCAGAAATTACATAGCTAAATTGCCGTTATTTGAATTTCCGTCTCAATAAAGCCGTTAAAATACTTTAATGGCAATATTGTTCGGCTGTTTCTTTGGAAAGGTTATGTATGGCATTACAAGACTAAAACACCGTTAAGTGAAAAAACTAAACATAAACGCGGTTAAAGTCCAATAGCGGCATTTAAGACTGGTAAAATAAGTTTCTTGTTTTAAAATTTGCAAAAATGAGTTGACTTTTAACGCTGACCAAATGTAAAATGCTATAGTATTTTAAAACGTTTACAAGACTTAAATGCGGCTAACCCGCATTGCTTAACTATAATGCGGCTATGTGCCAAACGTTGCGGAGAGAGAAGACTCAGAGTGTTAGAAGTCGCGTACGCCTCGTAGAATTCCGTGCAAGATTTGCAAGGGCAGACTTTTGCAGGTTGCTACGCACTTGAACTCAATAAACACTATATCGGCACAATTAAAAAAAAAACTGTTTGTTGGGGAAACGCGTTCAAAGATTTTTGAGTTCCTGTATTTTACAAAATCGGTCATAAATAATAGCAAAATTATAAATTTCTTACACAAGACTTGACAGATCTGTTAACTTCCTCGAGC
This sequence comes from Cnaphalocrocis medinalis, assembly GCA_014851415.1. NCBI lineage: Eukaryota > Metazoa > Arthropoda > Insecta > Lepidoptera > Crambidae > Cnaphalocrocis > Cnaphalocrocis medinalis. Next base: position 18,435 of record JABMDO010000693.1, on the reverse strand, counting down.
GAGAGAGGCTTTTTGATAAATTCCTTCTTCAAAAAGTAGCCTCAAATGACTTTTACCTTTCTTTCCATTGAAAGAGCCATCAAGTCGAAACGGGGATCAAAGGTGTTCGTACAATCTCTCGGAAGAAGCCACCTAACGAAGCTGACTACAGCAAGTGGAGAAGTGGTTGCCTCAAAGCCAGCAGTCCTTTCAGTGGTTAAAGATTTCTATAGCCGATTACGCTTTGCATGCATCTCAACCTGATCCTGAAAATAAGGACTCTCGAGGGAAGGTGCTTTTTAACGCTGTCCTATTTGAAGGGAGAAAGCGTGGAGTAGAAGTGTGGTCGTCCTGTTCTTCAAAAAGGGTGACAAAAGCCTGCTGAAGATCTATCAACCCATTTAGCTTATAAATCACGTTTATAAGCTCTTTTCAAGAGTGATTACGAACCGTCTTGCGAACTCGACGAATTTCAACCACCGGAACAGGCTGGATTTCAGAGCGGATATGACACCATAAACCACATTCACACAGTGCAGCAGATTATATAGATAACCGAGGAGTGTAATCAGCCACTGAGTGTAGCATTTGTGGCATAAGGCCTTTGACTCGATTGAAATCTGGTCTGTTCTGGAGTCCCTGCAACGTTGGCAAATAGATTGGCGATATGTTCAAGTAATAAGAAGTCTCTACGAAGTCGCCACTATGTCCGTCCACGTACAAAATCAGCAAATAAAACCTAAATACCATTATATCATTGCATCGAGGAGTGAGACAAGGGGACGTCTATCTCCCCGAAATGGAAAGGACGTGGCATCAACATAAATGGCGTTGGTACACATCTCCTACTTGCGATTCGCAGATGACGTCGTCATATTGGCCAAAACGATGCAGGACCTAGAATAGAAGCTAAATAGCTTGGCGGACTCTTCTAAACGCATCGGTCTACGGATGAAGTTGGACAAAACCAAGGTCATGTTCAATGAATATGTTCTACCGGAACCGATTGCGATCCATGGCGCCACCCTCGAAGTTGTTCAAAAGTATGTGTACCTGTTGGGCAGCATTCGGAAAACTACGTCGAGTCTTCTCATCGTCGATTCCACAGTGCCTAAAGACATTAGTGCGTCAGCTACCCGTCATGACATACGGGGCCGAAACGTGGACATTAACAGCATGGCTAGTTCACAAGTTTAAAGTCGCTTAGTGGGCTATGGAAAGAGCTATGCTCGCCGTTTCTCTGCGTGATCGAATCCGGAACGAGGTGATCCGGCAGAGAACCAAAGTTATCGATATAGCTCATCGGATTAGTAAGCTGAAGTGGCCGTGGGCTGGACATATCTGCCGCAGAACTGGCAAACGTTGAGGTAAACGAGTTCTGGAGTGGAGACCGCATCTTGGTAAACGTAGTGTAGGACGACCTCAGGCCAGATAGAGTGACGATCTGCGCAAGAGGGCTGGCTGGAGCTGGACGCGAGTAGCCGAAGATCGATCAGAGTGGCGAGCATTTGGAGACATTTGGAGAGGCACAGGCTGATGATGATGATGATGATCGCGGAAATCGAGACGCTTTACTCAGAAATGTTTAAAGTACACAAAACAAAAATCTGAAAAGTACGATACAATGTTTTAAATATTATTATTACGGTAAACTGTCATAAAGTTAAAATAAGTGCCAAAATAAAGGCAGTTACTATTTTTTTTAAAGCAGTAAATTATTTACCTGCTAAATTTAAGTAATTATGTTAAATATCGATAAAATTGATCTCAATGAGTTTTTTTAAATAGGTAAATCGTGATTTAAAACACTCAAATGCATTATATTATGTTGAACAAAAATACATTTTCTTGTATTTCCAAAATTGTTAGCTAAGTATGTGCTTAGCTTAATGCCGTTAGGGTAAAAGGTTTTTATTTTAACTGCATTTTAGTCTAGTAATAATCATTATTTAAAAACACATTCTGTAAAATCTATAATTTATGTACTAATTCTAGACTTAAACGCCGTTAAGTAAAAATAACGGCATTTAAGTTCAGTAAATCTATTATACACCAACTCATTTTCCAATTTTATGAAAATTATTCAAAATCCAAGACTTAAATGCCGTTAAGGTAGTCGAAACGGCATTCTAGTTATGTTTTTATAATGTTATATGTAAAATAATACAAAGTTAAAACGTTTAAATTTAAATATTATCAAATATATGACACATAGAGTTGTGAAAGTTTGTGTGTATTAAAGGTCTTGCAAATACCAATGCAATGATATATACAAGTTGTATATAAACAGTTTACTTTAGAAACAGCAATTTTTTTTTCTTTCGCGCACTTTAAATCCATTTTTCTCCGAATGTGGTTTTGGCACTTAACGGCATTATAGTTAGAGGACGGCAGTACAGCAGGGGGAGCGCGGGGAGAGCGATAGCAACGCGTGCGTGTCGCGCGAGGTTCGCTGGCTCACTGACTACGCATCGAGCGCCATCGGCGATCCCTACATCGCTGTGCGGCTCGGGCCCGTTCGGGCTGCGCGCGCAGGCGATTAGAGCCGCACAGCGGTCGATAAAGGGATGCGACCGATCGGTGATTTAAAACAGGAACAAGAATTTACACAAAGACTAGAAGGTACCTAAACAATCACGGGACGATCTAGGGGGAAAAAAACATTACGCTACAATATTAGAGTTTTTAACCTGCCATATTAACTATATATTACGATTATTAATATTTAATAGAAATACGATTCTTCGTGAAATCTATTTTAATTAGCACATCAGTAATGAGCAATCAGCTGATAGGGATATTAACCTTTGACCGCTCCTTTTTGAATAGTTACCGCCCCTTGCATTCCTGACAATTGTTTGCATACAATATTTTATAAATGAATTACGGTAAGATTGTTTATCTTTTCCTAAAATATTTTTTTATTAATTTAAAACTTTGCTTAAAGAATATACATAAGGTACCTACACATTATTTCCCTTTATGGTTGATACCCCCTTTTTGTTACACCCTGTAATATTGAATTACCTCTTTTTAAATAAGTAGTATAGATTTTCTTACCTATCCCGTTGGGGGGGTACCATGAAGGTGGGCCCCCCTCGTGGCCGCGAGGGCCCCGGGTACCGCAGGATCTTGCCTGAAGTGTGGGGCACGTTCAACATCCCAAACATCTGGAACAAATTAAAAAAAAAACTTAATATCATTACTATTATTATATTGTATTTATTTGTAATGTGTGTATGTTATTACAATGTAGGTACTGTCGCTCGACCCGGGAATCGTACCTGCGACACCCAGCAAAAAAAATTAAATTAATTAATTAGCATTACATTTTTTTTTCTTTTGTTTTTTTTTTATTATTTAGTACCAAAAATCAACACGTTTATCAGAAATGAGAAATCATTTATTTGCCAGAAAAGTGGTACAAGGGGGATATAACTATGATTTAATAGTGTAGCTAGCATAATTCACCAGAAACTGGCATGCAAAGTGTGACAAAATTTAAATTAATTAAAAAAGGAAAATTACAAAATTAAATGTCAGCTTTTGCGTTAACAGGATAGAATAATAAATTAATTAAATACATATTTCATGTCAATTAAAACTAGTTATGTCAATGAATACAAATAATGTCAAGTAAAAAATTCACAAATTACAAATAAATAACCATTAGGAAGGAAAGACCATAATTTTCATATCACAGAAGTTAGTCTTGCTGTGCTAGCGTAAGACTTAATTTATATAATTGTTTTCCATAATTAAAAAAAAAACCAATCATGCAATACTTCACAAAATTAAATAACATTTTATTGTCACAACAAAGTTTATCGAAATAAAATATATCTCGCGACCCTGCCAGGATTCGAACCTGGAATCTTCTGATCCGTAGTCAGACGCGTTATCCGTTGCGCCACAGGGCCTATATCAAAGCCGGCGAAAATAGTCTTTACAATCCCAGCGGTGTTACGTGGCACTGGGCATGACGTCACGCACTATCTTGTACGATACGAGATTTGTTTGTAACCTTGGGATTTAAATAGACTGAGATTGGTGTTTTGATAGTGAATAATTAATTTGCTTTACTCGTAATTATAACAGATATGTACCTATAGAGTAAATACTTTTTTAAATTTAAGTATTATATAGCTGGAGGCACGAAAGTATAGCGATGACCGTTATTTTGCGCACTTGTAAAAACGAAGACTTTCTATTTAAATTGGTTTCTGCGCACTCAAGTCTACTCATAACTACACTTTCTTGCCTCGGACTATACTACAACTCTTAAAGAGGTGACTGCCTGTCATTGAATGATACCTATACATAGTCAGAGACGTTATTTAACTTTAATGCTCATTGTCCTAATTATGTAACGTCTTTATGTCTATTAAAATAAGGGTCAATATTTTACTCAAGGTACAGTCAGCGACACATCAGGTTACCACAAAATTTCAAATGTCGACAACTGATTCAACCTAATGCGTAGGTATGACAGTAAGATGAGAGTCGATTAAAGACATTTGACAGTTTTGTATGTTTTGATGTGTGGCTGCCTATCAGGGTTTAATTATGTAATAATAATAATGTAATTTTTTTCTAATCCATACTAATCCATACTTCCATACTAATATTATAAATGCGAAAGTAACTCTGTCTGTCTGTCTGTCTGTCTGTCTGTCTGTCTGTCTGTTACTCTTTCACGCCAAAACTACTGAACGGATTTAAATGAATTTTGGTATACAGATAATCTAGACCCTGAGAAAGAACATAGGCTACTTTTTATTGCGGAAAAGGGGGTTGTAAGGGGTTAAAAGGGGGGTAAAAACTTTTTCACGCGGACGAAGTCGCGGGCGGCCGCTAGTTTTAATTATAATTTATTGATTTTATTTAATTTATTTTTCAATGTATGAATTTTAGGGCGTTCACCACCTACGAGTGAAGTGTCGACTAATTTATGTCAATTAAAGTGGGTTCGGAGAAAATTGGCCCGTAGTATTGGTATTGAAAAAAATATTTAAATTAAACTAGGCCGCGGACCGGGGGCCAATTTTCTCTGAACCCACTTTAATTGAAGAGTAAATTACTCTACTCAGAGGCGGTGGAGGCCCTTAGACATATTAAATGAATAAATGTCTTGTTATTATATTAATAATGTTATGACCATATTGGTTGAAATAAATGAATTTTATTTTATTACTTTAATTAACGTGTGTGAGTGCGGCAGTTAGTGTCTCATTTTTATCCAACGGCTATCTTATGGGGTTATTAAGTTATGATTCACTGGTCGTCAAAATTTCATATATTATTTTATTTATTTAGGCCAGACGAATAGACGGAATACCTGATGATAAGTGGTGGTTGTTTCCTTAATCAATTGCCCCTAATACAACTAAATTGCAGTTAGCGATAGTTTGATATAATTTATTTGACCCCATTATTACTCAAAAACTAAACGACTGTAATGTGGTAAAAAATTAGCTACTGTGACAATTTTACCTTTCGACCACCTAAAACACTTACCTAAACATTACAATAAAACATAAAATATTTTTTTCCTAAGAAATAAATTTTCACAGACTAACAGAAAGACGGACAGCAAAATTTTCCTCACAAGAAACTCCAAAAATAAGTCTCACCTAATTCAATCACAAGTACCTAATGTTACAAAAATATCATTGTCTGTAAATCGGAACTACGTTTTCAGGGCTTTGTAATTAGTATGTTAACAACGCCCCCTGTCGTCAAAGGAATGAAATTGATTTATACAACTCGAGAATAGACGAGCAAATTACGACAAGCTTAACAAGTACAGACGAGGCGAAAATGCTTTCAAATAATTCAAATAAATGCTTTTAATTAATTTTGGAAGAAGATATTACATAGTTACCTACATTATACAACATGTTTTACTTTGGACATCATTTATGACATTACTAGCGACCGCTCGCGACTCCGTCCGCGTGGAAAAGTAGCTTTTTACACCCCTTTCAACCCCTTACAACCCCCTTTTCGCAATAAAAAGTAAAAACTTTCTCAGGGTCTAGATTACTTGTATACCAAATTTCATTTAAATCCGTTGAGTAGTTTTGGCGTGAAAGAGTAGCAGACAGACAGACAGACAGAGTTACTTTCGCATTTATAATATTAGTATGGATACAGCTACAAAAAGTAAAGACAGACAAACATTTGGTTAGTAAGATTTTTTTAAGTAAATAATGTACTTAAAAAAATCGTCGAAGGGCTCAGGTGGGACTCGAACCACAACCTTCCACATACCAGGTGGCTGTTCTACCAATTAAACTAACCGAACCCCGTCGTACTACGCTGACGAACTTTGTAGTAAGTGTTTTTTTTTATGTACAAGGTATAAATATAAGTAAATAGGTAAGAAAAAACGGAAAATAACATTAAGGAGGTGCACATACATAAACAAAAAACCGGCCAAGTGCGAGTCGGGCTCGCGCACAAAGGGTTCCGTAGCAGCAAATATAATAACCTATCTCAAAAACTATAAGAGATACTTTGATCAAACCAAAAATCGTTGAAAGAGTTAATTAGCATGCATCACCTCTATTTTTTTTAGAATTTTATACCCCGTAGTTATAAAAATAGAGGGGGGGGACATACTTTTTACGACTTTGAGAGCTGATATCTCAAAAACCGTTCACTTTAAGAAAAATGTTTTTTAGAAAACTTTATATCATTTTAAAAGACCTTTCCATTGATACCCCACACGGGTATGTACATCGAAAAAAAAAATTTCATCCCTCAGTTACATGTATGGGGGGCCCCACCCCCAATTCTTTTTTTTACTATTTAGTGTCATATTTTTGTAGCGGTTCATACAACACATATTCCCATCAAATTTCATCACTGTAGTACTTATAGTTTCCGAGTAAATCGGCTGTGACAGACGGACAGACGGACAGACGGACAGACGGACAGACGGACAGACGGACAGACGGACATGACGAAACTATAAGGGTTCCGTTTTTGCCATTTTGGCTACGGAACCCTAAAAATGGTGGTCAATAAGGTCCAAACTCAGCATATGCTGCAGCCACTTCTTTGAAGCCACTGCAGCGCTGGTTTTCAGTGCTTGATTCGCCATGAGATAATTCATTCAAATCCGTTCAGTAGTTTGGCGTGAAAGGGCCTAAAAGGATTAGGATTAGGATGGTTCTTTTCTCATTAATAAAGGACTATGTAGTTTTGTTTGTTTTATTTTCTTATAAGTCTAAGTTAGAGATTTCATACATGCGTTAAATGCGACTTCAGAGTGCAAGAGAATTGCTCCCCTGGCCTACTTTTGCATTATTTTATTTAGTTATTTTGCAGTTTTGCACCCGCCTGTACCGAAGCGGGCGGAACTCTTTGAAGTGGCAGCCGCCATTGTTTTACGGATTCGCTTTTGTAACTACTTTCCGGATTTGTTTCAGATTTAGCTCACTTCTTTCTTTTTTTTGTGAAAATAGATTGGTTTACTTTGCTGCTCAATGATGACAGTTTCATAATAAGGCTATGAACATTTTTGACGTCTTGCTCGGACGCCATTTTATTTTTGAGAATAGTTAACACTCATTATTATTTTAAAATAGCAACATAAAATTACCTTAGACTTAGACCAAAATCCCAAACAATGTCACAATTATGTAAAAAAAATAAAACGGCCTTGTTGTCGAACACAGCTAGCCGTAATGTAATACGGCGGATCATGCGCGGATCATGATAAATATTATTACTAGTGGTCAGCCTTCACTTTGTTTCGGGGCAGTAGTTCCACTATCTACCAGTAGATGGCGCTGGATGTTGATTGCATCGCGCTGGTGTTTCACCTTTTTCGATTCGTATATAGGGTTTGGCGATGCCTATATAATTTTCCTCTTTATAAATAGTATAGAAGATATAGATAGTAACTTAGAGTATAGATAGGTACTACAAGGAGTTCGTTCACTCTTGGCACGTATACGAGTAAATTAATTGTCTGAAAAGTTTTCCAATATAAACTTTTTGTCGGTCCTTAAACGGTTGGAGACACAGTTAGGTTCTGAAGTTCCAAAAATAGCACCCGTTGATAGTTTCACGAAGTTTAACAAGCTTAAAGTTTAACACCTTCTACTTGTATTCGACCTGCCTTACTAACAGTTATTTGAATGGGTATTGTTTAAACGCTACTTGCGTTGAAATGTTGATAAAATAAATTGAGACAACATCACATTATGCACTGTGCTTTTTTAAACCGTCTTCTTCTTTTTTAAAAACACTAATTTAGACACGCGGAAGCGTGTCAAGCCAAGGTCAAAAAATATTGGCGACTAAGCGAACAAGGGTAATATTACACGAACCATTTAAATTATCTCTACTAAAACTCCTTCAAAATGTACCAGCGCTATGCAAAAATCGCTGGGTCACATAGCTGAGTAGGCATTGCTAATATCTGCGCTCACACATTGCGCAGTGCGATTGCAAAATTTTTGTTTCCATTTTTTTTCATTTTTTACATAAATACCATTATTACATTTGATTTTAAACAATTTTGTCAGCTAACTGGCACACCACTAGCTGACGTCCACTGCGTCCACTTACCTCATCGTAGTCCGGCGTGCGCACGACGTTCGGGGGCGCCTTGGTGACCACGCGACCGAACGCCTCGCGGGGCAGCGTCGGGTACTGGTATCTAAACCTGCACAAACAAACACATTACCATTTTAGGGTTCCGTAGGTAAATGGAAATTAATAAGAGTTCCTATAGATTCTAACTTTTGCGATGTTGGTCTGTTCTCATGTCACAGTAATTTTTTTCCTAAACTATACGAGCTATATATTGTTGAAACTGCGACTTTGTCCGCGTGAGATAGTGTCTTTGGGTAGCATTTTTAATAATTTGATAAATTCCGCTCCCTAAGGGGTTAAAGTGGGGGGGGGGGGGCTTTAACCCCCTTTTCGCAATAAAAAGTAGCCTACCATCCAACTGTATCCATACTAAATTTCATTCAAATTCGTCCAGTAGTTGGAAATGTTGCTCACCAAAAAACAGAATGGAATAAAATTTCAGGATACCCCACCAATCAGTGTCCGTGTTAATCAAATGACTTCGTTAACACCAGACAACACGGTCTAATTCGGCTTGAGTCAAGTTGATTGCATGTCAGTGCAATCCGTCACCTTTCAGCCGCGTAATTCGGCTCCATTTTCAGGAGGGTATTTCAGGCCTGGCCGCCAATTGGGCCTATTGTGCCGCCCACACCTGTACCGCAGTGCGTGGAGGGACAGTGAAGTGACACTCGAATAATTTGGGGGACAATTATATACATTCGTCCATCATCATCAGCAACCCACACTCGTCCACTGCTGGACATAGGTCACCGCTAATGCACGCCATAGCTCCCGATTTCCGGCCACTCTCATCCAACCCACACCAGCCAGTATTTGAATGTCATCATCCCATTATTTTGCTGGGCGTCCAACACTTTACCGAGTTTGTCCATACAAATTTCTAATTCAACCTCAATATCGAGTGCACCAGAATTATTACCTGGGCGGCCACTGTGCGTCCACTTACCCCTTCGAGTTAACAGAAAAAAAAATTAACTTAAAATAAGTCGGAAAAGAATTCGTCCCTTTTTGAAGGAAAGGCGACGATGAGGTAAACAGCAGCAAAGTGTATTTACATCCTTTTAGCCACATGTTTTACCAACTGTTCTGAACAACATTTTGTATTATAACTTTCTAAAGTCGCCAAAAAAAATACAACTTTTTATACAAAGTCGGTTAAGTGAGTTGGTCATTTTGTATTAAATTTTGTTATAACTAGTCAAAGTTTTCGACTCATGTGACATCGAAACAGTACAATTTGACATAGATATAGTCTATGGTAGGTAGATACTACTAGCAAACATATCTTAGAAGCATTAATCAATGAAAAATTTGGCTATTGGATATACTGTTACACGTAGTCATTGACCTCTTCGAAGTGAATGTCGATCGAGGTTCTACTATTTATTTGGCGCGTTTCGTTATATTTCTATACACACGGTGTCACGTTGTCACCCTTTCTGAACATTGGACCGACTTTATGTCCGAGACAGAAGTGCTATTTTTGCAATGCGGGGGGGGTAATTCCACCTGATGTCGTCTGTATGTGCTCCCGCCAAGACGAGCCAAGCGAAGTAAAAGGGCAGTATAGTCTGCGGCAAGAAGGTGTAGTATGACCTTGAGTGCGCAGAAACCAATTTTAATAGAAAGTCTTCTTTTTTACAAGTGCGCAAAATAACGGTCATCGCTATTCTTTTGTGCTGCCACCACACACAGATTATAACAGTGGAACAAATATTGTAGTTCATACAAAAATGTACATACCTACTATTATGCTTGCTTACTTACTTATTTAAATGCTTAGTTACTAATTTAAGAGCCTACTCCCTGATCCCTTACTAAGTAGTCGACGGTAACGCCCTGATAGTCTAATGCAGGGTTTCTTAAACCCCTTAGGGTAGGGTAGGTAGCCCCAGACCCCTTAGGGGTCCGTAACATGAGTGTCAGGGGTCCGCAGCAGCTCACAAGTCCACAATTTAACGTAGTACTACTACTCATTGCGGCCAAACAAGAGCATCCTTCTCACTAATTTAGTTTTGTTTTACCTAATTAAGTATTAGTGCCTAAGTGTAAGTAAACTACCAATAAATGATTTTTGTGCAATAAAACTGATTACTACATAAAATGTTTTTTTATCCTAAAATATTGTTTGACAGGGGTCCGTAGAGGTTTTGAATTCAGTTAGTGGTCCGTGACTGCATAAAGTTTAAGAAACCCTGCTCTAATGGTTTGTGTACCGGGCCGTGATCTTGGGGTCCCGGGTCGAGCAAAAGTGTGTTTCGAAATTTTCGAACATAGCTCGAGTTTCACTAATCCGCATTAGGCAAGCGTGGTGATTAAGCCTAATCCCATCATAGTAGCGATGACTTGATTTCTATGATGGAGGCCTTTGCCCTGCAGTGGTCCATCCATATACAGGCTGATACTTAACTTTTTTTTAGTCGACGATTGTTTGAGCGAATATCTCCCACTGTTATCTTTTCCATTGTGATGGTATTGTATTGGGGTAAACAAATGTCAAAGGTCACGCGGGTAATAAAGGTTGGTTGTCTGTCACTCTACTAGTGATGTCCGTTGTCGATGTTTTTACCAATCCTAACATCGTGGACACTAAACGATTGTAGAGTATTTCATTCAACAAATTGTACCAACTGATATCTGATTCAAAGGTTTTAAATTAGTATACAAAGTACCTCAAAGCAATATTACTGTTCAACACTATATTTGTCGAGTGAATTGTCATATAAACAACTTTCTAGAACCTAATACCTACGACTTTGATAAATGTAGTCTCCTAGAATCCTTACGTCAATAAAACGTTAAGCACCGGCGTATTATTGAGTGTTTGTGACTTTGACTGACTTCGACAGTTGACTACCCACATGACTTTAAAAAAAAATCTTATCCCGTTTATTTTATTCTTTCTACAACAATTTCAACTGAAGATTGAAAATGTTTGGCGTGCTCCGCGATTATATTTTAGTGTAACATAACATGTTTGATAATAAAATTGTTTGACTTAAAAAAATATGTCTATTTGATACCTTTTTATCGATAACTTAAACGTCACTCTTTGCCATACAAACTCCATTACATTTAAAATCATTTGTTGTTGACAATCGTATTCACAGTTGCTAAGTTATTTTATTCTTTTGACATAGTCCATTAGATTCTAACAAAGGCACAATATTTCAATCGCCAAAATAAAGGATTACATTAAATTATGAAGAGATAGGGCTGATTTTTCAATCGTCTGATAACAGTTAACAGACCGATAAAATGTAATCCAATTTATAGTATCTGTCACTCTATGTTATACAATTATAGTAAGATGTAAGACAACTTCAATGCGCCGGTTAACTCTTTATTGGTCTGTTAAATTTTATCAGACAATAGAAAAATCGGCCCTTAGTCAATCGAAATATTCTTTATTCAGTTTAAGTCCATACAGAACATTCGTTCATTCAATTTTCGCGTTGCATTAGACGGGAATTAACGCGGCGTTAATTTTTAAGCATTTAATTATGTACTACATGCATTTAATTAATGTAGCATTTAATTGTGGGAGAGCCATGCTTCGGCATGAATGGGCCGGCTCGACCGGAGTGATACCACTGCCTCACAGAAATCCGGCGTGAAGCAGCCCCTGTGCTGTGTTTCGCCGAGTGAGTGAGGGTCCGGAGGCCCATCGGGGGGGAAGGGGATAAAAGGTTAGCAGCGCACTTGTTGCATGTGTTCTTGGGCGGCGGCAATTGCTCACCATCAGGTGATCCGCCTGCTCGTCTGCTACCTATCACATAAAAAAAAACTACTGCTTGACGTTCACATAATTTAGTCAGGTCATACAGAACATATTTTATGAAAATCAAATATTATGTAAGCTACCGCTGACTCGGAAAGTCGATTTCTATCGCGGAGCGTGAAGCGGCATCTCAGCAGGCCTTCAAGGTGAGGATGACAGAGTCAATTGAGACTTTGTCTGTCCTTTTGAGCCTGTCAATCTCATATTTGGATCCCACGGCTGCTTACCATCAGGCGGAGTGAGGTCATCTTGATTGTCCTCAATATTTTTTTTTAGTTAGCCTATAGAGTCCCACTGCTGGGCAAAGGCCTCCCCCAAGTTCCTCCATAGATCCCTTTCCAACGCCCTTGACTGTCAATATTGGACATACTTATACTCGTACAAATCGTTACACCATCTTTTTTTAGGCCTGCCCCGTCGACAGTGTCCATCGATTGGCCGCCATTTCAGTTTTGCAGCTTTTCGACCTACATCTGCTATTCCAGTCTTGGAGCGTATATCATAATTGCACTCTCTATCTGATAATTTGATGCCTAAGATGCTACGCTCCATGGCTCTTTGGCAAATCTTGAGTTTAGACTTCTGATTTTCGGTCCTCAATATAATAATCATATAGGTACTCCCTCTCCGAGGAGGGGGTCCGCTGGTGCGCGGGGCTGTAACCCCATCACCGGCATTGCACGGATCACCTCCTACGCCTGGAGGGGACGGCTCGATACTCTCTCGGCTGTCCCCTCTCCCTCCCCCGGACCCGGGGGAGGAAGCGCCTAGGCCCGCCGTGTAAGGCGGGCTGCTGTCCGGGGGAGGATCGTGGAGTAAGGTTCCGTACCACTGCCCCACGATCATCTCCCACTTAAGGACGATGAGGGAGAGTCCCAGGAGTTTTAGTCGGTATACCCCCGCCTTCTGCGGGGGGGAGTCCGACATAACCCATCTGTTTACAGACGGATGGGTATGCGTAACGCATTTCTCCTGGGTCATCAAAAAAAAAAAAATAGGTACCTGGGCGCAGCTCTCGGCAGCGCAGTGTACACGGGCCACTCGTTGTACAGCAGCGGGTCGCGGTACGAGCTCACTTCGTTCATGATCTCCGGCGCACGCGCTTGCCGCTTTGAGAACCTATGGACAAACAGATCAATTATTAATAATATAACAAACACAATAGACACACACAGACTAAAGAAAAAAAAACACTATTAAGTTCAGTAGCAAGAAACCAATGGAGAGGGCTATGCTCGCAATATCCTTGCGTGATCGTGCCAGAAATGATGAGATCTACAGGAGATCTAAGGTCGCAGACATAGCACAAAGATTGGCGTGGCTCAAGTGGCAATGGGCAGGGCACATTTATTTATTTTATTTTATTTATTGGGGATAGTGGCCGCCCGCAACTTCGTTTGCGTGAACTTTATGACCCTTGACTTAAAGACGATTTTTTAAATAGAAATAAAAAAAAATATTACTTATTATAAATCGCACCCTTATTCAAACAAAGAAATAACTCAAAATTTCACATTTGTGGGAAAACGCATTTGAAGTTTGACACCTCCGCTTAGTGTACTTCAAAATTAAATAAAAAATAAACTAATAACAATAGCCTTGTTTTAAAAATAGGTATGAATAGTTTAAAACATATAGAAATTAATTTGTATGGAGATCATAGTTATTTATAAAAGGAAGGTATTTATTTATATTGTTGAAAAAAAAGTTCGTACTTATTTCACTTTTTGATAAAAATATTAATTTAATTCCTTCAAAATGGTACGATGCAAGTCAGAATGTTGCTGTTTTTTATTGTTATAATTTAAAAGGTTTCATCTTTTTTACTTTTATTCCAGTATAAGATAAAATTAAGTGTAACACAAAGACTTAAATTTATGTAAAAAGGTGCATTTTCCCCCCAATTGGGCCTCCGGTGCCCTCACTTACTCGACGAAACACAGCGCAGGCGCTGCTTCACGCCGGTATTCTGTGAGACCTTGGTATCACGCCGGTCGAGCCGGCCCTTTCATGCCGAATTACGTTCTGCGCTGCGTAATTTTGCGCGTTATTTGTTATGTCGACGACGCACTGGTGACAGTCCGAGTTTTTGAACTTCGGGGTGCTACAGTACTTGTCACTGCTGCTAGGCGCGGATCCAGACCTCAAAAATGGTTGTGGGCATCTAGGGATTATCTGACTTGGGACATAGTGGAAGGGGGTTCTAGCGGCTCGTTCCCCCTAGCTACGCCCGTGATTATGGGCATCTAAGGATTTTCCGACTTGGGGTATCGTCGAAGGGGGGTCCTAGCGGCTCGTCCCCCCCTAGCTACGCCCATAGTTGTGGATACAACCTCCCCCGCCAATCCCCCTCTCCCTCTCTTAGAATCTCTTAGAATGCTGATCCTAAGTTGATAGAAGAAAGTGCAAAGTCTCAAGTAAATTTAAGGCTGTGGGCATGCCCACAGTGCCCACAATGGTGGATCCACGCTTGACTGCTCTGGCAGAGGTTGTGTCAAGGGGTACACTTCACAAGTCCGAGGCAATCTGGTTTCTCAGTCCTCGGAAAAAGTCCTCCTGGATTCACCATTGTGGTGGGTGGGACTACCATCCCAGTTGGAGCTACCCTTAAGTACTTGATACTCGTGGTTGACAGCAGATGGGAGTTTACCGGGCACCGGCAACGGCTGGTCCCGAGATTAGTTGGCGCTGCGGGGGCTCTTAGTCGGCTGTTGCCCAACCTAAGAGGAGGCGATGAAAGCTGTCGCCGTTTAAAAATGGGGTAGTAAGATCGATTGCCCAATACGGGGCACCGATCTGGTCGGGATCATTAAAGAACCGTCATAAGGCTTGTTTCAAGTACAAAAGGTCATGGAAGTTCAGATAATTATAGGATACCGTACCATTTTTCACGAGGTGGCGTGCGCCATAGCAGGTCCCCTTAAGGGATCTAGACGCAGAAGTCCAGGATTTTGTTTACTGGCAAAGTGCTCAAATTCGCAGTAAATGGTGCCGGGTGTTTGTGGTTCCTTCGTTGTTTCTGGTTTCCATAGTACAAGGGAAAACCTTAGTTTAGGACCAGGGCAATGTATGTGATATTGTTTCAATTTATTTATTCATTTTATTCATTTTTATTTATTCTCCGCTGGACGCAGTAGTGCGGTAGTAAAGAGCTGCTCAGGACACGGCACTAAGTGAATGGCGGCGCCGGCGCCTAAACTAGTTCGACACCGAAGGTTCTGAATCACGACGTCGGATTCTGGAGCCGGTCTGGCCCATCTTAGACAGATGGATTCGAAGAAAGTGGGGTGGATCGATGAGCTATCTGTTGACACAGATCCTCTCATGACATGGCTAAGTTGGAAGGTATCTATGCATCGTTGCCGGTGCAGATGTGTACGACTGTGCGGAAGATACCGCACAGCACACAATGGCGGAATGCCTGCGTGGGATGAATCAAGGACAACATTAACCGCCCTTGGAGATCGGAACCTCTTATTGCCGCCCGTCCTAGAGAAGATGGTCAGTATTGGAAAGTGCCTTGGAGTTCTGTTTCATTTCATTTAATAAAATATGCCATCATCTTACACCACGTAAAAGGATTGACTAGGAATTTCGAAAAAAAACGATTATCGAATATCGCAGATCTAATATTCGAATATACGGAACAGTTTTATATTATTTTTTTTCGAATATTCGATTGCAAGCCCTAGTTGAGCGGCGTACGTATATTTATATTTATGTACAATGACAGTCATACAAGAATTAATGTACGAGCAGGCGTATAATAGACACTCATCGCAACACGAGCGGAGTCACAAATCCCCTGCTAACCTTTTAACCCCCTTTCTCCCCGATGGAGCCTTCAATACCATCATTTATTTTCTCGTCGAAACACAGCGCAGGCGTAGCTTCTCGCACTGGCACTGCCGTGCCTCCAGATAACTTACTTTACAATCAAATTTGGTGTCATTCAATGTATGAGGGTCATACTTTTTTGAATCGTTATCAGATATTGATGTATTTTGATCAACTAAACCTATATCATCCGCGTCCTAGATAATGACGCCATGCTAAATACAGATTAAAATTGCCATTATTACGATACTTTCAGTAACGTGACATGTATGAATTTACTTTAATAGTGAATTAATTTAAAAAGTTGAAAAAGTAATATTTCTAAAGTTATTAACACAGAGACTCAACTCCAAATACCACAACGGTAATCGTGAATTAACAGTACAACATTGAAATAAGTCTTATTAAGTTCAGTATCTTATGAAACTTTTAAAATAAAACAGAATTATGTCTAAAATGATACGTAGAAATTTCAATTTTTTTTCTAATAAAGTGAACTAAGTATAAATTATTGCACTATTAGATTAAATATTAGAGAAAATAAATTTTATCTGGCAGTAAAACACCGCAATGTTTGGTTTTATTTCACTCAAACACGGAAGAGCAGCGGTCAAACCTTGAACAAAGCTGGCACATCACTGAATCTTTCGCTTTACCGGAATCAACTTGTTCGCGCGTGTTAGTAAAAGAGAGGCGGACCATGCGCTGTCTCCCTCAGTTTGCTCATATTTGATTGGCTGTTCGAGTGAAACGATAGTCCTTGTTAAGTTATTACAGTTTTTGATGAAATCTCGGAAAACGCGAATTTTGAGTTATTTCTTTGTTTGAATAAAGGTGCGAAATGTTCGTTTATAGGTTAATAGATTTTTAAGGCGGCTCATTGATATTTTATACGAACTGCTAAGGAATGGAACAACTTGCTGGCTTCTGTATTTCCAGAGAGGTACAATTTGGGTGTCTTTAAGTCAAGAGTGAATATGCTTCTTCTGGGAAAGCACGCTACATCTTTGACATCATTGTCACTCTCCATCAGGTGAGATGAGGTCAAGTGCAAATCCATTTAATATTTAAAAAAAAAATTTATCAACTTCTAATGAAAGTAACCCCCAAATTATTTTTATTCCATTAGGGGATGTAAGTATTCTATTAAAGTTTGAATCTTATATTTTATCCATCAATTCTGTCAAAGAATGTGTATGCAAAAGTTGGAGTAGATTGGGCCAAGGAATCACGTCCCATGATCAAAATTGGAACCCCCTTTTCGCTCCATTTGGGGTTTAAGTTCGGAATATCCTTCCTTATCTCATCCAAAAATGCTCATCACATTTAACAATTTTCAATTCCATTTCATTCCATATTTGTTATAGTGCAGCTGGGCTCTTGGAGTTCCACACCAGCTGTTCCATGATCTTGGATTTTTTTCATGGCATCATAAAATGCTCATCAATTTGAACAACTTTTGTTAAGGTGCCATTGACCTACCACTTATAGTTTAGCTGGGCTGTTGTGGTTCTACATCAAGGAGCCTGGTCTTCAAAATATAATATATCCTATAAGTTGCCCTGATATTACAGCTATACAATAAAAAAAGTTTCATTCGGATTGGTTCAGTAGTTTCCGAGATTAGCGCGAACAAACAGACAAACAGACAAACAGATAAACAGACAAACAGACAAACAGACAGACAAAAATTTTAAAAATCATTGATTCATGTTCTGTTACTGTTTTATAGTCGTCCTAAGTTATTTTGAGATAAATATCTTCAATGTACAGACACAGCTTTTTTACATTTTTATTATATGTATAGATATAGATAATAAACAACGGTACAATATATCTTATTTAAAAAAGTACATCAACTAAATAGTATTGATTAATTGTACAATCAACAACATTATCCACAATTTGGTTAAGTAGTGTTTATGCTGTGAACTATAACTAAGCACATTGCGAGAACAGACGGCCGTTGGGGTGGAAAGGTCCTTGAGTGGAGGCCGCGTGCAGGATGCCGCAGCCGTGGCAGGCCTCTCGCTGGTTGCGCTGTGGCAATTCTCATCCACTGAGCTCAATACAAACTAATAACATTCATTTCATTTGCATTATGAATACAAGACAGAAGGTTCTTCATTAAAAAACGAAAATTTACGAGTAGAATATCCAATCTATTTGACTAGACATTTCCCTAACTAGAAGAAAAACCATTTGTCAAGGAAAATATACAATAA
>JABMDO010000692.1:0-24231 GCA_014851415.1 Cnaphalocrocis medinalis | reverse complement strand
GTAGAATTTTTCAGGTGATTAACAATTTAACTGATTAAAAATTTTATTGTGATGTTGGTTTAGGAACCTAGCAAAATAATAATAATAAGGTTCTTCAACCCGTACTCATGCCTTCTCCCCACTTTGGCGATGAGGGAGCGTCGCTGGGGTTTAGTCGGTATGCCTTCGGTCCCACCCGGAGGAGAGCCCGACATAACCCGCCTGCCCCCCGGCAGGAGGGTGCGCATAAGGAGTCGCAAGACTACGTTGGCCCACTTCGGGTCAGCGGCGTTCCCCAGCGTCAATAAAAAAAAAGGTTAACCAAAGTAAACTTGTAAACCTATAAATGTATGCTAATTAGGCTTAAATAAATACATAACTATGCACATTTTGTATTTGTTATCGGCAACTTTTATTATTTGATATTGTAGCAAGAATACTTTGCCTAAACATAATTTCAGAGACCTTACAAGGTGGACCTATGACCAGTAGCGCTACCATGAGTTGGCATCGAAAAGTAACGTAACGTTACTACAGTCGATAGCGAGTAAACGGGCGCCGAATAGATTTCGATTGAACACGTAAACCACGCTAGCGTTAGCTCGATATAAATAAAAGTATAGTAAAGTATCAGCCTATATACTGTCCCACTGCAAGGCAAAGGGTGGTAAAGGCCTCTATCATAGAAATCAAGCCATCGCTACTATGATGAGATTAGGCTTAATCACCTCGCTTGCCTAATACGGATTGGTGATCACAAAATATTGAGCCTGAGCTATGTTCGAACAATCCGAAACATACTTTTGCTCAACGAGGAATGGAATCGACATCACGGCCCGGTACTTAAACCACTGGACTAACGTGGCGTTCAATAAAATAATAACAAATTCAAATGAACCTGATACAGTACTAAGCAGCTTAAGTGAGCCCAGAAAAAACAAGTATTTATCACACGAATGTTTGCCCAGGGTGGGGAACCCACAACCGATATGAGGCAGAATCACTACAAAATTTGCCACTGGGCCAGTCAAATCAGATTATAATTACAAGTTCATTAATTATCAGAAACAATTAGAAAACTATGCAAAACGTCAGATTGCCCCACAATGGTTTTCCCTCACTGCAGAGAGAGTTGTAGAAATACACACATACGAGTAGATTTAAATAATCCAGTGACGCATGCATGCTCGGGGTCGAACCCACGACCTCCCATTAAGAAGACGCAAGTTCTCATCCAGAGACAGAGTTACCGCCACTTTATCCGTGGGAGAGCCACGCTTTAGCATGAATGGGCCGGCTCGACTGGAGATGATACCAAAGCCTTTCAAAACACCCGGCGTGAAGCAGCGGATGCTCTGTTTCGTCGAGTGAAGGGGGAGTTAGAGGTTTAGCGCATCTGTGACTCTACTGGTGTTGCAGGTGTCAATGGGCGGCGGCCATCGCTTACCATCAGGTAATCCGTCAGCTCGTCTGCTACCTAACCACGTAATAAAAAATTTAAACCTTGTTCTACATACTTTTATTAAACCGTATCCTAGCATAGCTATTAATGTATGTTTATTAATGCGCTCGTAATAAAATTTTATTGAATATTATAATGGTAGCTTAACTTATTGCTTTTTTAAATAAAAATACTCCCCATTTTTATTCTAAATGCAGCAAGTCTTGGAACAAAGGACCCACACACACTTGAATATTAAAAAAATTGAGACAATATCACGTATACTCTGGTTTTAATCATGTGGAGTAAACTGACAGATGCAAATGTCAAGTTTCTATATATTTTGACATTTTGCATCTGTCAAATTGAGTGATAATGTATGGGGATGACACATGGTTGATTACGAACTCCACATGATTATGAACCAAAGTATAACATTTGTCCTAGTCTATAGCGAATTCTTCCAAACAACCTTGGGTTAAAGGAAAAGTATAGCACTGTCCTTGTTAGAAAGCATAAGCTAAAATCTATCAAATATTTATTTGACCTGCTTTCTGATCTATACAAAATTTTCCTTGAGTATACAAGTAGTACTTGTATGTACAGTCGAGTTCAAAAATATGTATACACTTTAGGACCTTGTCACAGTACATATGTAAGTATAAGAAAACGACTTCCACTTTCTTATAAATATGTATTGTGACAAGGTCCTAAAGTGTATACATGTTTTTGAACTCGACTGTACTTAATATTTCTGCAATTGCTACGAGTTCTTGGCGATTATAATCAAAAATCGTTTCAGCAACGTTTGAGTTTATGAGTACGCTACAAAAGAAATCTCGAAAACTTATATCACCATTTAGCCAGAAAATGGAGTTGCGTATAAAAACACAGCACCCATAGAATTTATTGACTACAGAATAACATCACTGAGATCAGTATCTGTTTACCATTTGGCTCGTCTACAGTTTATAGGGCCTTTTAGGGCGGTCGTCATCGTGGGGGCTAATAAATGAGCGAAGCCGCCTTCGAAACATTGTATCTAAGTACTAGGGTAGCATACCCACATCAGATATAGTCTGGCATAATGCGACCGCACCGCCGCCGGCCCGCTCGTAACCGTCTAGCACAGCTAAAACCGGCGATTCGGTTTTATACACACCCCCTATAAAAGCAAAAGGACCGGGTATGGTCCCGGGATAAGTGGGGGTCTGTATCTTTATATCTGCCCCCCTTGCCCCCACTAGGGCATTATGACCGGGGGGTTCTTTGGACAGCTAAAAGAAATATCCGGCGTTACCCGGGCGGCAGCAGCGGGCAGGCGGTAATTCCTCTTCCAGTATTACTTTGCTTATTTACGAAGAAGTTTATCGCACCTCCTGCCGGCCTCTCGCGCCCTGGTGCTTCGGACGCGTTTATTTCAGAGAGGTTTTAATTAATCTAGTGAAGTTAACGTGTGCGCGCCATTTTTGTTTTCTTTTGTTTGCTTACACATGGTTTCATTGCATTATGCAGGCTTTTAGTGAACTTCATTTTAAAATTTCTAACGGACTTCAATTACTATTCCTTTTCACTACACTCGCCATTATCCTTTACGGTTATTTGGAACAAAGAGTTGTCCTTATTTATGCTTTTTATCTAAATTAGATTCAGCGATGCATGTTCGATGAGCCTAACGCGGCGTTGCACCTTCCCAAAGAAGACTTTATCTTTGGCATTATAATTTATCATTACTTCAAAAAACCACGATAATAGTAAATGGCGAGGACATGAACACAAATATTGTATTAACGTGAATGCAATTTAAGTTTTTTCTTGTTTTAACACTTTCAATTTATAAATTACTTCTAAACGACCTACGAGTACACACAGACCTTTTAAATAGAATTCCATGTCATATCTACCAGGCTGATTCATATGTTTCTCACATACATTATACAGCAAAACAGCGCACTCGGTTAATAAAATTTGTCTCTAGCGTGGCATGCTGCCTTGGTACCCGGCGAGCGCAATAATCAACCTCCCGTAGCGCGCTTTGCCCTGGTACATCCACGATGAGAGAAGTTTTGTTTCAGTAAACTACCTACTCATTTGAACATTACCTACCTAGTATTTTTTGTTACATTATTTTGCGTATATATTTATGTTAGGTACCAAAAAAGTAAGATTGATTCGATATTAAATGTATGAATCCATAAAAATATTCGTATCAAACATTATACATATTAATTACAAACAGCCCTAGGTTTTTCATTTAACTTAAAATATTTATTTACTATTTTCTTTATACTAGCTATTAAAAACATGTATACCAACTATTAAGGGATTAAGGGAAAACTTTCGTGTCCTGAAAAACAGTTTTACAGCCCTCTTTAGGCCAAGAGGTTTTTCGTAGCGACACATAGGAGGTAATAAAGAGGGCTCTTACATGTTAAGTAATTTTGAGAAAACAATATTTTTAGTTAGTCTGTGGTCAGTGTAACAAAAGTGAAGTCCGTGTAGACTGGTAACAAAAGTAACAGGAGTGACCTGTCACCCGGATTGCATGAAAACGGGGAGTTGATTTTCTTGTTTGAAACATTTAAAGAAATGGGGCCGCGCCACTTCCGACAAACCTATGGACGCCTAGTACATCTAAAGCAAGCTGCTCCTAGTACTTTCAGTGAAAAACTTCGTGTTTTTTTTTATTGTTCCAATAATTTATTACAATTTATAAATACGATAGAAATTAAACATCTCTTCCAGGGTACATAATTTCTCAGAAATCATTAAGAAAAATGTCTCAAATAAAAGACATCAACGTGCTTTTCTCAAACACATTCGTTTAAAATAAAGGGGTAAAGATGATATTACGGATGCGCGCGGCGGCAATCGCTTACCATCAGGTGATTCCTCTGCTCGTCTGCCCTTTTCCCCCCAATTGGGCGTTCGATACCCTCACTCACTCCACTAAACACAGCACAAGCGCATCTTCCCGCCGCTATTCTGTGAGGCCGTTATCACTCCGGTCCCAGACCATTCAAACCGAAGCGTTTCTTTCCCACGGTTAAATGATGATGATGATTTGTACTCGATTTTTGGGTTGTGACAAAAAAAAACAAAAGCATAGACACAGAGGATATATGTGTGCTCTGTGGCATAGACATCGATTTATAGACATAATAGAAACCATGTCAGGGTTACCACTGTTTTTCGAAAAGTTATCGTTTGCAATGTTTATTAATGAGATGGACATGTTGGGAAAAAGTTGGCTGCAGCCCCCACCGGGGGCGACACGGGGTGTAGACGTGACCTTCGTACTTTAATTACGACCTATCGAAAATAAAAATATTTTTGTTTGTTTCCGTGTATTTGTGATGATATTGATCAACATTACCTGTCGCAGAAGTTTTCAGAAACTGAGACAGCTAAAATATCAATCAGACGTTTCTTATTAAGTTATATATAACTTTACGTATGATTATTTCTTATTTATTATTTTTATTTTTTGGGGGATAACAAACAACGGTACAATATATTATCTTATTTAAAAAAGTACATCAACTAAATAGTATTGATTAATTGTACAATCACAACATTATCCACAATTTGGTTAAGCATTTAATGACCGTTCAAATTAATTTACAATTTTAAAAATTGTCTCGTCAATATAGGTAGGTGTTACACTCATGTATTCTATTTCTGTGCAATAAAAGAATATAACTAGTATTGGAAAGGAAGATGGTTTCTTTCTTATGTGCCTATTGGTTTCTTCGCTTCCACTTGCTTTGTCATCTAGCTCAGAGTACAAGGGATACCTAGGAATCTGATTGACCTAATTCTTACAAAAGTTGTTACGGATGGTGAATAGAAAGTCAGTTTATCGATATTATTTAGACAAGTAAAATACTAGAATACGGTACATATACGAACTCTTTATGTACTATCGGCGTCTCACATTAATATACCCACTTACCTAACCATTCCTCCGAAACTAAGTCAAAACCAACTCCCGATCTACCCAGGAGAGCAGAAAATTTCAAAGATATTGCCAACTCGTAATCGCTACGCGCAACTGAATTTTGGGGTTTCCCCGCCAAAGTTCGCCTGAAAGGACGTCCTCAAAGCCCAGGGGGGCGGGCGGGGCCCCCTCAGCCTCCGGCGCGAAGTTTGCCCCCGACCGCGCCGGCTATTCGGGCAAGGCCCTGATACTTTGGTTGCCTTTCGCCTCGTGACAGGGCACTTAAGGGAGGCGCACACGGTCGCAGCATAATCCATGGTAAGTCGCAGGATGAGTTAGTGGGCTAAGTGTGGCCTAATTTGAGAAGAGCTGGTATTACTACTAGTTTGGCTGTTTCGAGTGACTTTGAGTCTTGTTGGAAGATTTCATCTAGTTCTGTTTATCAAGTGATTGTCTCTAGTTTTGTTTTATATGTTTTTATTATTATAACTATGTTATTTTCATAACTAAGGCCCTATTCTAGTAAATCTATGGTATATGCTGTAATATAATTTTAGTGTGACAATAATCATTTACATCCCTTTCACCACGTGATCTTACAAACATTCTGAACAATATTTGTTTCAAGACTTATGGTAAATCACATGTAAGTCAAGTAATGTGAATTATTAATTTAGTGGTCGTAAAAAATTTCGACGATTTTTTAAAAGTCGTAAGACAAAATATACGACGCGAAACTTCGAAAATGATGTTAGTGGTATTTTATGGTTGTGTTTTTTTATGTTATAGGGAGCAGACGACCAGTAGGATCACCTAATAGTAAGCGACTACCACCGCCCATAGACACCCAGTGGAGTCACAAGTGCGCTGCCGACCTTCTAAAAAGGAATACGCTCGTTTTTTGAAGGTTTGCAGGTTGTGTGAATGAAATATTAATTTCAATATAATATTAATATTATGTGTAGATGTGTATGTAGTATGTCCTAGACTTAACTTTTGGTTTGTCTTCAAATTATTTAACCTATTTCACAAATTGTTTTGTCATTATTATCTTTGATCATATAAACTCAAGATACAGGGTGAATGCTAGAGATTATATATGATCGTAGATATTTTAGTAGGTACGTTTTTATTACGTATTCAGGGTGTACCTGTGAACATTTAGGTACATCTCTTTTACCATGTGTTCTACCAACAAAAATCTGAGCAACATTTGTTCTATGACTTTTAGAAAATTGTATAAAAAAAATTCAACTTTTCAACAAAGTTGGTATATCACATGGTCAATGTGTATGGAGTCGAAAAAGTATTCGATATGTTGTTCAATTTGGTTGGTAGAATACGTGGTTAAAGGGATGTCGCTTCATTTCGCTTCGGGATCGTAATTCAGAAATGAACCAATAGATGGCTCTGAACTCAATTACATCGCGCAAGCGTTTCGTGTTTTCGGTTTACCTATAAGCCTTGTCGTTGTCCATAGAAGTTATCTCTTTATTAATAGTATAGATTTATTTATCACTCCCATCCCCATTTCCACTTGGAAGTAGCCCTTAAGTTAAAGACCACTTTTCCTCAACACAAAATTGTGTAGTTTTAGGTTAGTGACTTGAACTTTAATTTAAAGCAATTTAAATAAAATAATTAAACCGAACTGACATTAAGAAAAGAGTGCGTGTGTTTTCAAAATGGATCCCTCTGATTGGCCCACGATTCCTAAAAAACTAAATTTGTTTTTAGAATCTATTGTTGTTTTTACTCCTCCGATCTCGCAGATATTCATGGGGAGCGATGATCACTTATGTTACCTGCTTGCTACTTTTTCAGTGTTTTTCCCGGTCGCAGCCAAAGTCACTGTGAGTGAAGCCCGGGGTACACTTGGCCCTTGCTATGAGGGGTCTAATAATGATGACACAGCTTCTGTCTGTCTTGTCAAAAGAGAACCAGACTAACTGACACATTTTTTTCACGTTTTTTTTTTATGTGATAGGTAGCAGACGAGCAGGCGGATCACCTGATGGTAAGCAATTGCCGCCGTCTATGGACACATGCAACACCAGTGGAGTCACAACTGCGCTGCTAACCTTTTATCCCCTTCCCCCGATGGGCCTCCACCCTCACTCACTAGGCGAAACACAGCACAGGAGCTGCTTCACAGTTTTCTGTGAGGCAGTGGTATCACTCCGGTCGAGCCGGCCCGCTCATGCCGAAGCATGGCTCTCCCACAATTAATAATTACCCTTATATAGCCTCTTTTTCTCTAACTTCCATCCGTTATAAGTAACCCACTGTATTTACATCCACAAATAACACTATATTCGGCACGAAACTTTTATATGGACGCCGAAACAAAGGCCAACCCTGGAAAGGTCAAAACGGCCCTGAAAAGGGGATATGTAGGGCCCCGACTCAAGGGAAAGCCTCAAAGGGTCTGAGCGACCCTAAAAAAGTATATAACCCAAACCGTAGGTACCAGGGTACCATATAGCAGAGGCGTCTTCTCTCTAGGGCTGGCAGGATAAGTGGTGGGTGAGGTCATAGTGTTATGGTCTTACTATAAAATGTTTTATGTTTGGGGAATATTGATGTGAGTAAGTGTGTGTGTAAAGCTGAAGGAAATATCAAAAAATAAATTATAGGATATGTTTTTGACCACCAATTTAGTAGTTTTTGGTAGAAGTTAAAATCTTACAGACATAACACGAATAAATAAAATATCTAGGTAGGTGCTATCAACCGCTAGGTGGCGCTACTGGACTTAGGTCGAACTTCAACAGGATTGGTAGTTAAAAATATGCCCCGAAACAAAGTGAGGGTGGGCCAGTTCTCATTCCCGTATGAAAGTGATCAACTGATATTTTCACGCCATTTTCTTTGTTGATCGAAACTGATCCGAAATTGGATGTAAAATAAGTTTCGAAGAAAAATGTGCGTAGAAAAAAAAGCGCCAAGCAGTGCCTGCGCTGTGTTTCGCCGAGTGAGGGTACCGGAAGCCCCATCAGGGGAAAGAGGGTTTAACGTTGTAAGACCCATAAGCCTTAAAAAAAGACAGAAACAAGTGATTTTCTATTGTGTCTGTTGTCTGGGCCTTTCGACGTTAAAGGTTGAAGTGCACTTATGACTCCAGGTGTATTTTTTTTTATGTGATAGGTAGCAGACGAGCAGGCGGATCACCTGATGGTAAGCAATTGCCGCCGCTCATGGACACTTGCAACACCAGTGGAGTTACAAGTGCGCTGCCAACCTTTTATCCCCTTCCCCCCCAAGTGGGCCTCCGGTACCCTCACTCACTCGAAACACAGCACTGGGGCTGCTTCACGCCGGTTTTCTGTGAGGCAGTGGTATCACTCTGGTCGAGCCGGCCCATTCATGCCGAAGCGTGGCTCTCCCACAATTAAATTGTCTGGGCCTTTCGACGTTAAAGGTTGAAGCGAACTTGTGACTCCACGTGTATCTATGAGCTTATCTAATCGCTAACCATCTGATGATCTCTATCCAAAAAATAATTTTTATTTTTGGTATAGCAATTCTTTGCAATTTATTCTTAAGTAAATATTGCACTTAAAAAATTCCTCGGGGGTTCAGGTGGGACTCGAACCCACAACCTTCCACAGTCCACTGGATATTGTATAGTATATTTATTAATATTGATGAGACTATCGTCAGCTCATGGCGAGTTAAGCACTTACGAAATTCGTCGGTTTAGTAAGGGGTTCGGCTAGTTTGATTGGTAGTGGTAGAGCCAAGTAGTGTATTTATACCTCGTGAATGGGCCGGCTCGACCGGGGAAGTACCACCCTCTCACATAAGACCAACGTGAAATAACAGCAGTGTTTTGCTTCTGTTGTGTTTCGTCTGGTTTGTGAGAGCGCCGGAGGCCCCCCCCCCCCCCCTCAGCAATATGATAGCGGCTTTGCAATGTAATGATACCCAGGGAGGTTCCCTTCACACAATGTGGAGGGGAATCCTCCCCTGTGCAATCTTGCTCAGGCAGCCCTGCGTACTCTGGGGAGGGCACAAACCCGCTAGATTGCACTGGAGGCGGGAGAATGAGCAAGGCACCCCTGCATTCACTAAATGTGAATTTTATAAATATCAGGGGCTTACATTCGAACCTGAATGCCGTCCATCACCATCTTGAGACGGATAAGCCGGCCTTGCTATTTCTCACCGAAACGCAGATCTTCCCTCCTTCTGATATATCTTATTTACGCTACCCCGGTTACGCACTTGAACACTCATTTGTCCCACGTGCGGGCGTATGCGCATATATCAGGGAGGATGTCTGCTATCGTCGCCTCAGCAACCTTGAAGCACGAGACCTGTCCATTTTTTGGCTACGAGTAGACTGCACTGACCATCCTCGTATCTACGCGTGCCTTTACAGGTCTCATAGCGGCAATACCGAGACAGACCGACTCGTTGAGCACATCCAGATGGCGACTGAACTGCTCCTGGAACAGGTTCCAACCGCTGAGATCGTGATACTTGGTGATTTTAACGCCCACCACGCAGAGTGGCTCGGTTCACTCACTACCGATCATGCGGGAAGAACCTTTCATGACTTTGCTTTGGCCTATGGTCTATCTCAACTGGTATCAACCGTCACACGTGTACCAGATATAGATGACCATACTCCCTCTTTATTGGACCTTCTGTTGACCACCCATCCCGACGCCTACCAAGTGTCTGTCGATGCACCACTTGGCTCTTCCGACCATTGTCTTGTACGGAGCACTGTGCCTCTCGACAGCACTCAGAGGTCGAAACTGGGCACTCGCCATATTTGGCACTATCGGTCAGCAGACTGGGACGGTATGCGTAGCTTCTTCGCATCCTACCCTTGGCGGCAGGTTTGCTTTACGTCGGAGGATCCTGATGCCTCTGCGGAGTCTGTAGCCGATGTGATACTGCAGGGAATGGAATTATTTATCCCAAGCTCTGCAGTGCCCATCGGCGGCAGATCCCAGCCCTGGTTTGGTCGCTCTAGCAAGCTGGCATCCCGCCTGAAGCAAGAATGTTACCAAGCCTGGGCAACAGCGGTGGCATCTAATGATCCAAATACCAGCGTCCTTAAGAAAAAGTACAACTTTGCAGCCAGGTCTTATAAGAAAAATATTGCCAAAGCAAAGTCATCGTTTATTGGCAGAATTGGCGAGAAACTAACGCGCCTCCCATCGGGCACCCGCGCTTTCTGGTCTCTCGCCAAGGCCATCCTGGGAAACTTCAGTCAGTCGTCGTTCCCTCCACTACACAAGCCAGACGATACCCTTGCCCACACTGCAAAGGAGAAAGCCGACCTTTTGGGCACTTTCTTTGCATCAAACTCGACTTTGGATGATTCAGGAAACTCACCACCTACTGTACCGCCTTGTGCGAGCTCAATGCCAAACGTCCGATTCCGACAAGATTTGGTACGTAAGGCTCTCTTTTCTCTTGACATCCATAAGTCGAGTGGGCCGGATGGTATCCCTCCAATTGTACTGAGGATATGTGCTCCGGAGTTGGCTCCGGTTTTAACGCATCTTTTCCGGCTTTCCTACTCCACTGGCGTAGTACCGAAAAACTGGAAGTCAGCCCTTGTTCACCCCATACCTAAAAAAGGCGATCGCTCCGATCCGTCCAATTATAGACCTATAGCCATTACCTCAATCCTCTCTAAAGTAATGGAGTCCATTACGAACCGCCAGCTCCTGAAATACCTGGAGGAGAACCGCCTATTAAGCGACCGTCAGTACGGCTTCCGTAGTGGTCGCTCTGCTGGGGACCTCTTGGTATTTCTAACTCACCGGTGGGCGCAGGCCCTAGAGAGTAAGGGTGAGGCTCTGGCTGTCAGTTTGGACATAGCGAAAGCCTTTGATCGGGTATGGCACAAGGCTCTGCTCTCTAAACTTCCCTCATACGGTCTTCCGGAGAAATTATGCACGTGGGTCGCCAGTTTTCTTACTGGGCGCAGCATTAAAGTCGTTATCGACGGTTCTTGCTCAGATATGAAGCTCGTAAACGCTGGTGTCCCCCAGGGCTGTGTGCTATCTCCAACGCTGTTTCTTCTGCATATCAATGATATGTTGTCACAGAACAATATTCATTGCTATGCGGACGATAGCACTGGGGATGCACTATATACCGGACGTGCAAATATTTCTCTGGAAAACGTCATTGAGAGCCGGAAGTCACTTGTGTCTAAAGTCGAAGACATGTTGAATCTTGTTTCGAACTGGGGGCGACTTAACTTAGTCGACTTTAACCCCTCAAAGACACAAG
Source organism: Cnaphalocrocis medinalis (assembly GCA_014851415.1). Classification (NCBI taxonomy): domain Eukaryota; kingdom Metazoa; phylum Arthropoda; class Insecta; order Lepidoptera; family Crambidae; genus Cnaphalocrocis; species Cnaphalocrocis medinalis. Next base: position 12,610 of record JABMDO010000692.1, on the reverse strand, counting down.
TGTGTGCGTTGACTGCTAAAAAACGTCCCTTCGAATTGGCCGTCAATTTTCAAGGCATTCCACTTAAACCTAAGCCTTTTATTGGGATTCTTGGTGTCGATATTTCGAGCGATGTCCAGTTTCGCGGTCATCTGGAGGATAAAGCTAAAATAGCTTCAAAAAAACTAGGTGTTCTTAATAGAGCGGGGCAGTATTTCACGCCAGCTCATCGACTTCAACTTTATAAGGCACAAGTTCGGCCCCACATGGAATACTGCTCCCATCTCTGGGCTGGAGCACCTCAGTACCAACTTCTTCCTTTTGATCGTATTCAGCGTAGGGCTGCTCGAATTGTCGCTGACCTGAGTCTCTCCAGTCAGCTTGATCCACTGGCTCTGCGGCGAGATATAGCCTCGCTATGTATTCTTTACCGCATTTATCATGGGGAGTGCTCCGAGGAATTGTTTGATCTACTTCCTGCGGCTGAATTCTTACATCGAACCACACGCAAGCGGCTGTCATTCCATCCTCATCATCTTGATGGTTGGCGATCTAGTACTGTGCGTTTTTCGAGGAATTTTCTCCCGCGAACCTCAGTCTTGTGGAATAGTTTAGCTGCGGCAGTATTTCCTGACGGCTATGACTTAGGGACCTTCAAGAAACGAGCGTACTCCTTCTTAAAAGGCCGGCAACGCATCAGCGACCTCTCTGATCTCGCAGATGTTCATGGGCGGCGGTGATTACTTACCAACAGGTGACCCGCTTGCTCGTTTGCCGCCTCTAGTATAAAAAAAAAAAAAAAAAAAAAAAAGTACAGCCACCCGGACTGTGGATGGTTGTGGGTTCGAGTCCCACCTGAACCCCCCAAGAATTTTTAAGTGCAATATTTACTTAAGAATAAATTGCAAAGAATTGCTATACCAAAAATAAAAATTGAAATGCCAAAAATTCGGAATAATCTCATAGTTATGTCGTAGACAACCCTGTTTGCCTTCTGTGCCTCCGAGGCAGGGCAATGTTAAGAAGGGTCCGCTGCGCCCCCTTCCGGCGGGCGGGCGTTGGGGAAAAAATTCAGAGAGGACCGCCTCGGACGCACGCCGTCTGCGCCCGTGATTAGTGCGAGGGAGGGGACACAGTCGATACTTTTGTCGATGAACTCACTTTTGACAAAGTGAAGCCTACCTTATTATAATATTATAATATAATATAAATACCTGTAGTTACAGGTATTTATATTATATTAAATCATTATACGTATGTAGTAACCATTTCTTTTCTTTAATCTGTGAATTGCTTTAAAACTTAAAGTCCTCCTTTCGCCGCACCTTTGCCCTTTCTGCTTGACCCAAAGGTTGGCTGGTAGAGAATGCCTCTTGGCATTAAGTTCACCTATTGTACGAAGTTTTGTGCAATAAAGTTTTTAAATAAATAAATAAATAAGCCTAAAGATGTGTATGTGATAGTTCCGCCTGAGTAAGTATGTATTTGTTGGCTTTGGATAGGTTGTTTTATTACATATTATTTACTTGTAAAGTAAAATGTAAAGAACGGACACAAACATATTTTGTAAACCATGTTATCACGTAAGTGACTACTTGTCTTAAGTGATAATAAAGAGAATAAGTAAGTGCTAGAATGTACTTATTTAATTTCGTCGTGTTTAGTCCCGTTTATGTAAAGTATTTGGATAATAAAGAGCTTTAAACCTAAACCTAGATTCTGTCAATATAATCAACTTGGTAAAGAGTTCTTTTAAAGTGTAAATGTTTTTTTAGTCAGCCAATTTGTGTTAGAAAAGTTTAGCGATATAAACCGTGACAATTGGAATATGTAATTGTTTTACAAATAGTCACACTTACGTGTGCACTGTCTTGTTTTTCATGTTCCATAACATTAATGCGAACCTTTTTTAACAAACATAGTGCGAAATATTTCAAAAATCACCTTCCCATTCATATTGCACTCTGTAAGAAACGGCAAAATGTAATTTTATTATAGCACTCTATGATTCTCAGAGAACAACGTTCACAATTTAAAAGTTGTGAAATATCAAAAGGAGCACCATATTTTATAGTTTGCTCAAAAAAATAACAATCGATATAAATCCCCATCGGCCCATCCGCACATCCCTAAAAGATTATGACAAGATACAGAGCACGGGGCTGCTAACGACGCCCGGAGAGCTGTCAAAAGAACCTACATTAACGTTATTATAACTTTTTCTAGACACCCTGTATATATGACGTCACGTGTGCCGCCATTATGGCGTTAGCGTTGCAGGTTTTGATGTTATCAGAGATAATAGAGGAGTCTTTGGGACGCGGTGCAGTGGAAATTCTTTTGGTTATGCTCCGGTTTTGTAGCTAAAGGAAGGTTTTTTTTAGTTTACGCGCAGTTTTCTTATGCGTCAATATACAGGGTGTTTTTAAGTAGAAAATTGTAACGTCTATTTTCCACCTGATGAGGAACTTAGAAATGTTATTTAGGTATTTACGTTAGCGATAATTTTGACTGTAAAATATAACACTAAAATTAAAAATGATCACTTACCAGTAGAATCTTGTCCATATTTTTTGATCAATGCTTTTGATTTCTTACCTGCCAACAAAATAAAAAAATATTAATAAAGTACTTATGTATAAGAAATATATATATTTTTTTTTAATTGTCGAACACCTCTGCAAGATATTTTTTGCAAGTATTCAAACTTAATATCTAAATACTAATTAACAAATCGGATTATACGAGGAAGTCGGTGTTTTCTACCTTTCTGTCTTTAAATTCTAGGAATATGTTTCGTATGTTAGTACTTCTTTCCTAAATTAACTGGCAAATGAAAAGGAAAAGTACCACTCCATTAGTTATCTACCAGGGGCAGCATAAAGCAAGCAGAACTATCAAAATTAGCAACTCGCCGAAACGTGAACTGGGAAATTTCAGCTTCAACTGTAAAGCCCGCGTTTTCGTCGGGCGCCCGTTTATCGGGTACCAGGATCGCAGAAACAGCCGGCAACAAACTTCAATGTTTACGGACTGTCTTCGGTCGCTCGCCACAGAGACACGACTGGAACACGCGCGCGTCAGCGAAATCAGCAGGCCTAACATGCCTACCTCGACCAAATTTTGTCGACTCTCGTTCGCAAGCGCATCCTTCTGTCCCGCTCATCGCTCAGTCAGGTGAGCGAGAAGCAACTTGCGCCGACAAAATACGAGCGTCGACAAATTATCTCGCGGCGCGCATGTTAGCCCGAGGAAGCAGTCAGATTAGATGCAACGTAGTCATTGCTACGGCGTAGCACCGTAGCTCGTAGCAGTGTTTTAGTTCTCCTTCTTTCTCTTTACGGTCAGACAAAATTGACGTTTATCTTTTTCACTGCTCGAATACTTTTTAAATTATAATTGTATTGTGTATACTCGTATTAAACATTTAAGTAAGTATGTGAAAGGTGAAAAATGTTTATTAACTTTGATGAAAAAGGGAGAAAACTCATAAAATTCGAAAAATATTTTGCAATATTATTTTAGTTATAGATTTTTATGGTTACTAATTTTGGTTTAAATTTATATGCTACCATATCATGTTGTTCACATGGTGGAGTTACCACCTAATTGTTAAAGCTCAGCATGTCATGATGTCTATATGAGACAATCTAGTGCAATACAGTGTATTGCGTGTATCTCTGCGTAGTGTGACTACTAGATAAATAAATATTTTACGCGCTCCATCAAATGCTCTAATCGCAACCGTGTGGCGTTTAGGTCCGCGGTTAGGTATGTTTAGGGCTCGAGGGTGGGCCATATTGGACATTTTGTATAAGTGTAGGCCCGAATGCCCGGACCCAAGGCAAATCCCTTTCGACCCTTTTTGGGAAAGGTCTCTGGGACCGTGCCAGGGGCCCGAATTTGCGGATTTTTAAGGTAAAATTTATAAGGGGTAGGGGGTGGGTGATATGAATTGCGGTGGATGCCTTTATTATGGCCCTTTTATAGTCGAATGTCTGGATACAGTGATTTGGACGGTGAATACTTTTAAGCCTTTTGATTTTTTTGGAATGTTATACTGACTGGGTCCACCCTGTATAATAAACCTATTTATATTAAAAATATAATATTCTGTAATATACTAATAAAAATATTTTATAATAATAATCTAGTAGTGAAAAACTTTCAACCATTTTTTTGTTATTGATTAAAAAATATAATATAATGTATTTTAGTATAATAATGTGTGTGTATTCTTAGGAGACCGGCAACGCATTAGCGACCTCTCTGATCTCGCAGATGTTCATGGACGAAGGTGATTACTTACCAGTAGGTTACTCGCTTGCTCGTTTGCCGTCTCTAATATAAAAAAAAATTTCACTATCAACTAACAGAACGTAAATTAGATAGGTAGATCTCTTTATTGCTCAAAGTATATTGTTTTTTGATATAGATATCTAAATAAATAAATTGAGACAACATCACATACATTGTCCTGGTCCCAAACTAAGGTTTTCCCTTGTACTATGGAAACCAGAAACAACGAAGGAACTACAAACACCCAGACCCAACACAAATATCTGTTTTATCAACAAACATTTGTGTTGGTGCGGGAATCGAACCCGCGACCCTTGCGTCTCAACCGGCGTTCAAACCATTGCGCCAAATGGGTCGTCATCTATTGGGGGTGGTTTATTTTTCAATCTTACACAACCCAGTTTCCAAAAACTATTTAAAGCCATCATACCGCCCACTCGTTTCCATCATGCGACCCACCCTTTTCAAAGCATCGTCAGCTCGGCACATGTTAATTTAGCCCTGTATAATGTGACCCAATTTCCCCTTAGTTTCCACACTTTTCCTTTAGTTCGTTTCGCCGATATTGTCGTTATCTAGTTAGCTGGACGAGGGTCCGAAGGGTCGACACTAGGAGCACATAGGTAGTTGGGAGGTTATAAGGGACTAGAGAAGGGAACAATGTAATGTATCAAACAGTGAGAAAACACTAGATCATTTGTCGAGACTAGGAGCACATGGGTGGTAGGGAGGTTAGTAGGCCGCCTGTTAAGTAACGGGAAAAATAAAATGGCGTATCAGAGAGAACATTAGGTAGGTACTATATTTAAGACAAAGACTCAATGACACTGATTGCCACAAGTCTTTGCGTTTAGTGTGTGGGGATTCATGGATAGGTCTGTAAAATTTTAAATTGAGATTAGAAATAAATGATATTAAATATTTAGGTACCACCAACGAAAATTGTTTCGAACGAAATCTTGTAAGTCGTTTTTTAAATACATCATTATAGTTTACTAGGATTTTCTTTCAGTCACCTCAATTATGAAATTAAATATTACTTACTGCTACGGAACCCGTCATGAGCGAGTCCGACTCGCACTTAACCGTTTTTTTATGTTGTGGTATTGGGAGGTTAGTAGGGAAAGGAATGAAGATGGAAGGTTTTAAGATACACAACTAACGATTTTCCTTTCGTTTTGTTATGCTGAATATCTGTAATATCGAGAGTAGGACCACATAGATAATATTTGGAGGTTAATATGTGACGCCAGTGAGGTAAAAGAAATACCAACGTTTATATCAAACAAATTAGCCAAAGATGAAACGATATATGGAACCAAGACTGCATAAAGCAGTTAGGTATTGTAAAATCCAGTATACTTGATCTGTTCGTACGTACCCTTATTTTCATGTTAAACTCCATAGACTTTGTCCTTACTGGCCAGTAAGAGTTCATCAACAGAAAAAGAAATAATATTTACAGTTTTTTTATTTTTGAATTTAGAACTGTTTGTAAGGATCGAAATACGATGACACAAGTCATTCATTTCTCCCTAGGACTGAACAAGTAGACTGGGGGCTGTATTAAAGTAACGGCCATAGGGAATCGCCTACGAGAAAACAGATGAGGCCTGTGCTCTGCTGGAGAGCGAATCAAAAAGAGTATTAAAACATGTATTTTCTTAATGAAACGTCAATACGTTTCGTTTGGAAAGTACATATTTTACAGTCATCAACGAACTAACGAGATTGCCTGCTGTTGCCGACGTAGCAGGCCACACATAAAGTCTATGGCTTACGTTGTATATTAAGAATAAATGAGTTCCCAACAACGTGGTGACAGAAGTGGTCAAATTTTCACGAATTTTTCCAATATTTTATAATTTTCTATCCCTAAGAATATTTTCTTTTCAGCCCTACACTTATTAAAAGGAAATTAAATATTCTACCTATAATTTTATCAGTCCCCAGGAAAGGTTTGTGGAAAAATAATTATATCACTACGACCACCCAAACAAATGCCCAAACGTAAGTAATTTCGACTCCAACAATTTATTATACCTTTTTCGCCTACCCATATGATTACACGATCCAAAGCCAAAGCTATGGAATGTTAATGAGAGCGATGTTTCGTCCGTCTGCTCCGCTCGAAGTTCAGCGACGATCAAGGCCCAAAAGCTGGCCGCGGAGGCTGCACACCTTCGTCGTATAGCCACTATTAAAAGAAGCCAAGCTGCCTTAGAGGAAGCCGTAGCGGAGGCCGAGCTCGCGGCGCAGATAGCCGCCTTTGAGGCCCAAGAGACAGCGAGTCAGGCTTCAAACTGCTCATGTCGCTCCGGACGCCGTAGCCATCGCTCCAACCCCACTGGCGTAAAAAGCTGGCTTGATACCAACGTACCTGTGACCAGTGGCGACTGCGACACACAGGTCCCACTGCCGCTTTGCACGGGCACTCAGGAGTATTGTTCGACCCCAGTAAGGAGCGGACACCTAATACCCACTTCTTTAAGTGCCACCGTGCCACCAATAATTAGCGCACAGGATTCATTTCAGCCGCCACTTATGACGGCACCTACAGCGTCTGTTAGGCAGCCATATAATAACCAAGCTCATGCTTCACAGGGATGCATCGGCACCGATATACTACCACGGCCGCAAGCTTATGCTTCACAGGGGGGCGTTGTTACCGCCCTGCCACCGCAGCCGCTAGTCCATCCTTCCCAGGTGGGCGGCTCGGCCGTACCACTATCACAGCCATCGGTCACAACGATGCCAGCTGCGTCGATTTGGCAGCCAACATGTTCGCACACATACACAACATTAGGCACTCAAAACGAAATTTATAACAAAAATATATTATTAGGAAATCAAAACACTATACAATCTTTAGCGGAAGCCATTACCAGCCTCGCGGTTGCAGCGAAGAAGCCAAAGGTCAGTTTTCCGCTACCTATTTTTAATGGTCAACCTACAGATTGGCTCATCTTTAAGAAGATTTACGACGAGTCAAGCTCATCTTTTACACCCGCAGAGAATCTCATACGAATAAGCGCCGCCCTTAGGGGACCCGCACGAGATTCTGTAGCTGTTCTTCTTGTAGCTGCACGCGATCCCTCGGAGGTTATTCGAGCACTTGAGACTGCTTTTGCTCGGCCTGAGCAAATCATTTTAGTAGAGATTGCGGCTGTTACGAGCACTTCCAAAGTTGTCCAATCACGAGAGCGCGCATGAGATCAACGTTTTTGCCTGTAAGGTGCGCAACTGCGTGGAGGTGGTGCGACTTCTACAACGTCCCGAATATCTTGCCTCTCCAGAGCTTTCGAACGAAATTGTTAGCAAGCTGACCCCGCTGCTCCGTTCAAGATGGGCTGATTTTGCCGCCAGTAGAGAAGCAGCAGGTCCTGGTCGATATCGGCTGGAGCTTCTGGCTGATTTCCTAACTCACGAAGCCAACTTGCGGATCAGGTACCAGGTATTCACTCCGGAGGTGAGAGCCAGGTCCACGGGCAAGGAATACTGTCATGTCTCCGTCACCTCACCCGCTCAGCACCATAGTTCTCCTCCGATGCCTAACAAGGGGGAGTGCTCCTTTTGCAAAGCTACAGGCCACATCGTGACAGCCTGCAATAAATTTAGCCGTCTCTCGTCGCAAAATAGGTGGAAGTGGGCTACTGCTCAAAGAGTCTGCCACAAGTGCCTCCGCCGGGCGCATACGTATCGCACCTGCAGGAGATTCTCGTGTGAAGTAGATGGCTGCAAGTCTAAAAGTAGTCATCACACCCTACTACATAGGTCTTCTTCCATTGACGCTGCGCAACCCTCTGTGGATGCTCAAACCCACACTGTGGTACATGAGCCTCTTGTCGACATTAGCTCTCATGCTGGCCCCCCCAGCAACGCGGCGGTTTCTGAGCCTCCAATATTCACCAAAATAAGGGAATCCTGCAACTGTGTCGTCGTAAACGACGCGCAGTTGCAAGAGTACCTTCAAGTGGACTCCAGTGACATTTTCAAAAAGATGTTTTCTGAAAAACGACCTAACTGCCAACCAAGTCCTGGACAATACCACTCATCCGGCTCAGCTCCGCGCTTTCGCGGACGCAAGCGATCTCGCCTACGCGTGCGTTGGCGGAAGCGTGAGGCTCAGCCAAATTGCGCGTTGCGCCTCTAAAACCGCAGCCCATCCCGAGGCCGCACCAAGCTGCGCGCTTACAGGAGAGCGTTTTGTACCTTACGTTTACGTTTTAGAGGCGCACCGACTCTTTCCTATTTTCAAGGTCGCCCGCTCGTTCAAGCCCTTTGATGCGCACCGTGTTGGTGAGATCGCTGACCTAACCTAATTGACGTGTCTGATTGAAGGTACGCCCCAACGGCATAGAACGTAGCGGACAACGTCCTACTCGTGATGAAAAATTCCAAATTTCGTCCCGATGGTTTTCAGGCCCGTCTTTTCTAATATCCCTCGAGACCGAATGGCCCGCTGAGCCACTTAAGGATGTCTCACCAGTTCTCGGGGAGATAAATCGCGTGAAAGTTAATTTATAACACTCACAACGATAGGTGGATTGCTTCAACTGGTGGTTCCAGACACCACCCAACTCAGCCGATGGCTTCGCTTGTTACGAGCCATCGCTTGTATTTTAGTCTGCGCCAAACGTTTTCAAGGTGGCGCTTTTAGACCCATTTTCAAAATTACTAGGTTTTGCGTCAGGGTACCGAGAAATACATCCAGAAGACATGGAACTTACAGAGCGGCTCCTCCTTCTCCACTCGCAGTTTTCGGCGCTTAGAGGAACAAAACCAGACCCATCGTGGCAAGTCCCCATCCAGACGTGGTCGCTTCGGAAAACTATCGACGCAGGTGGACGATACATGCACCTAATCTTCTGCGCCTATTGGGCGAACCACAGCGCTAGCGGATAGCTGCCAGACTTTGAGAGAAACCCTATAACCCTCGACGGCAAAGATGTGGTGGTCAGGATGCTGACCGCGTACCACTGCGAATGTGCAGCGCATTCAATCAACCAAGATGCCAGTAAACGCACTTCGGCGGCAGCGGTTCCATATTCTCGGTTTCAGTCCAGCTGTGAAAAGCGTGGCGAGGTCATGCCTGCGCTGCCGCACCGGGCTTCAGCGGCTATTCCCTCCATCAAAGATCTTCCCCGGAGAGACTCGCGCACCATGTGCAGCCATTTACGCATGTGAGTGTCGATTATTTGGGTCCCGTTACAATCACGGCGGGACGCCACACAGAGAAGAGATACGTGCATTGTATACGCCTAACAGTTTACGCCTGTTACCTAGATGGTATATATCCTCAATTTTGCGACTACCAACCAAAAGATTCGCTGGAAGTTTATACCCCCCTGAGCGCCATTCATGGGAGGATGCTGGGAGCGCCTCGTCCGCAGCATCAAGACGGCGTTCTCGAAAACCCTGACGCAACGAAACCCTATCCTTTTATATATTCTTGTTTTCATACCTAATAATTGTATCCTTTCTAATTATTTTCATGTTAATGTGGTCTGCTACGTCAGCCCTATTGTATGGTGTTGCCACACCGGGGGGACCATGTTGCCGACGTAGCAGGCCACACATAAAGTCTATGGCTTACGTTGTATATTAAGAATAAATGAGTTCCCAACAGCCTGCATTTCAAATTCTTTGGCTTTAATTTATTCGCAACAGAACTACGAATCGTGAGTTATTTACAAACCATCTCAATAGGTTAAGTAAAGGCATTTGTATTTATTATCTATTGAAAAACTGAAAAGCCTACAGTGATTGGTTGTGGCTATGTCAAGTTGTTTATTATCATTTATGTCGACTTCGCTCTAATTTTGTGTTCTAATGACGTGAAAAGCAATCATAACTACAGTTCCATTTTGTCTATGTTTCCATAGTACCTATATTAACGGGAGGGTCAGAAGGGCCGACCAGGAGCGCATAAGTAGGTAGGAGCTCGCGTGATGACCCACACGCCTATTTATAAAACACGTAATACGAATGAGGGATTGCGCGCTCTCACGCTGATACCAATTATAACTCATGTGATCCTAGTAAATGCACGGTTATTTGTTTGTTCATAGGGTAAGGGGGTATCTACAATTTCATTCTAAACTAGAAAAGGCCGCGGGGCCGCGTGTCTGTAGCAGCAATTGTATAGATACTCGGAATGAAAGTAGGACAAATCGAAAAGGAAATTAATGGGGGCTATCGCGAGTGAAAAATCCGCTAGATGGCGTACTGTTAGACTGAGGTCCAACCAATGGTTGTTTAGTGATATTTTGACATCTGACAAAAATAACCAATCACCGTGTAAATGGACCTCAGTTCAGGGCAATGACATTTTTAGGATTTTTCTCATGCGATTGCCACCATTGCCATTGCTGCGTAATTTTCCTTTCCGTCCTCCGTCTTTAAAAATAAAATTAATTTTTAATTTGATTTTATGGAACACATCTTTAAAAAAAAGGAGTATGTACAGTCGACTCCAAAAAAATGTATTCACTTTAGGACCTTGTCACAATACATATGTATAAGTACGACTTCTACTTTTTATAGACACATGTATTGTGACAAGGTCCTAAAGTGTATACATAATTTTGGAGTTGACTGTACAAGGTCGGAAAAGAAAAGAGTGAGTTAAAAAAAATCGATCAGTTGATCACAGGATTAAGGCGATTCCTAAAGAAGACCAGCCAGTGTTGCTCTAAGGATCTAATTAAAGAATGAAAGATTAAGTTAATACCTTCTTAGAAGAAATTAAAAAAAATATTGGAATGCCATTTCAAACAAAATCCCGTGAACACAATGAAATAAACAAGCATCTTTGACCCGCTAAACGTCTACAAAGCTTTTTTCTTAATTAATTAACTCTGAAATTGATTACTTTCGACCGGGAAGGAACAAACCCGGGTGGCGGGTACCAGGAGCGCAGCGGGTGGGGGAGCGTTGCGAGTGGGAAATGTGAAAGCAGACACACGAACCCCGCTGCTGCCTGGGTATGGTCTGCAGAAAACGATAATGAGGATGGTGGAAAATTATTAGAAAAAAAAAATGTTTATTTTATCAAAGCACCTACAAGTATCGAGTTACATTAGTTACTGCACAGGCTCGCAGACCTGTATCGCACTAACTACTTATGAGTGAATATAATAAGTTGTGCTTATGATTTGAATTTCAGAATTTTGTCATGTTTCTGTTCCTCTCTCTACAACATGCCATGCCATGTTATGGTTAAGTATGAGCTCTTTTAACATTTATAAGACCTTTACCGTATTTATGCAAATAAACATTCATTTCCAACAATAGTTCAGGAATGTTTCGATAGCTAAGTTTTTAGAAAGTGAATTTTCAATAAATTTTAATAAAAATAACATTAATTTACAGTACTTGTAGTGAAGCAGGCTAAGGAAGGCTTTGGTGAAAACTATTCTAGCATAATGGAATGAGTTTATTAGCTTAGGCGCAAGTACTAGGCGCGTAGCGTGTGGGAAAGCATTGCAAGTGTAAATGGGTGAGAAGCACACGATCCACGCTGCCGGCCTTAGTACTGTACTCAAAAAATTACATAATAAGGTTTGATTAAGGACCACCCACAAAAAAGCAGAAAGTACTGAAGGTATTTTTTACTATGAAACTTTAAATGAATTGCGGTCAAAAACTCATATTATTATGTTATTGAATGGTTTTAGATGCATTACTGTCGAAAGACTCAAAAGCCTCATACGAGGCAAAAATAATTCGTTTTCTATTGTGTCTGCTGTCTGGGCTTAACGACGTTAATACCAAGTGAATATTTCATTTTATATTTAACAGCTAATTGCGCGGTTACTGCAATCCCCAAATATCAAAGAATAAAGTACCACCTACCCGAAATATTGGTTACGAAATATTGTTAGGCAAATTATATCAGACAGGCATTAGAGGTACAGCACACCAATGGTTCAGATCGTACCTTCAAAATCGTTCTCAATTCGTGGATATAGAATATACTAACTTTGAAACAGGCAAAATATCAATAAGTAGGTCTGAAAAAGTATTAGTCACTGGTTCTATTCCACAAGGAAGTGTATTAGGATGCATTTTATTTCTTATATATATAAATAATCTCCCAAACATAGTAAATGAATACTGCGTACTTTTTGCTGACGATGTGTCTATATTATTATCATGCTCTGACACCATCGAAATGGAAATAAAACTAAATAACATATTAGATAAAATAGTAAACTGGCTTCAAGTACACAATCTAGAACTAAACCTTAACAAAACCAAAATAATTCAATTCAAGCCCTATCAGAAATCACCCTTAAATATCTCTTATAAATACAAAATACAAAAATTG
>JABMDO010000691.1:0-23352 GCA_014851415.1 Cnaphalocrocis medinalis | reverse complement strand
AACATAGTAAATGAATACTGCGTACTTTTTGCTGACGATGTGTCTTATATTATCATGCTCTGACACCATCGAAATGGAAATAAAACTAATAACATATTAGATAAAATAGTAAACTGGCTTCAAGTAACAATCTAGAACTAAACCTTAACAAACCAAAATAATTCAATTCAAGCCCTATCAGAAATCACCCTAAATATCTTATAAATACAAAAATACAAAAATTGAAACTGCTATCTATGACAATTATAGCATTGCATTCTAATTACAAGTAGGTAATGTTGTGGATTGTGTATCGTACCTATAACTACTAGTAGGTATCTGTTTTATCTACTTTAATTTCCAGATTTAATCTGCTAATAGCATCTAATAGCCTGTCGGAAACAGATCAAATTCTTTGTTTATGCCATCGTAAATCATAACAAATCAAAAAAGCGAGTCCGACTCGCGCTAGTCCGGTTCCGTACCATTGTTTTTTATGCAAAGTTTATGTTTATGAAACAAAATGACGTTATATTTATGTTAACATTTCAGTTGATTGAATGTAGGTAAGGTAAATTGCGGTTGAAGATTATGAGTTTTAATTTTATCATTCTCTTATTTTAGAATCTAAACGCGAATTCATACGAGAACGCGTACCTACTATTCAGTTAAGATGAAAATGATATTAGAAGATTTTTGAAGACCTATACATATACCCCATCTTTGAGTTTGGTGAAACAATATTGGGATTCAGTTCTAAATATGACTTGAAAAACATTGTTTTTTTATACCTGACAGAGAAACATGTCAAATCTATTAGGGTTTAATTTTTGCCCACCCTAAAATTAACAATCTTCATTCTTTCTTACATACCACAAGTGACGTCACAAAGCGGTACATTGAGAACCAATAGCCACAATGGTTTTCAAAAACACTTTTGTTTTGTTGATGTTTCGTTGTTGTAATTCCTTACTACTTACTAACTAAATTCTAAGTAGGTACATAAATCGAGAAAAACAACCTCTAAATTCTCACCTTAGGACAGTGTCTAAGATTTCAAACAATATGGGTCCCCGTCTAGTAACACTTCGTGCTTGTATTTACTATCTGTAACAAAAAGTAAAAATGTAGAAAACGAGTATATGAAAAAAAAGTTAAGCATCAGCCTATAATATAGGTACTGTCCTCAGTGGCGGGGCAAGATCTAATTTGATGTGGGCAAGACTGATTTCGCGAGGGCCCTTTCCTTTTCTGTCGATTTACGACGATGATGACCGATAAAGGCCCTCGGACGAGCTTAAAATTCTTTGAGGCGCGAGGCCCCTTGTACCGCGAGGCCGTGGGCGGTGGCCCACATGGCCTACGCCTTGCTCCGCCTCTGACTGTCCTGCAGGGCAAAGGTGTGGGAAAGGCCTCCATCATAGAAATCAAGTGATCGCTACTATTTTTTTCACGGTCTCACTGAACTAACATGCCACAATCAGGGGGGAAATTCATAATATATACCTATTCTTCCATACAAATCTCTAATTCGACATTAATGTCGATTACACGAGAATTTCCCCCCAGTATTTTCATTAACAGATTCTAGTTTTACCAACCCGCTAGGTATTTAGTTTGGAAGATTAAAAAATATGCGTTTACCTACCTTGTTGATGATCATACTCCCCGATGTATCTCTTGGTTAGAAATCGTACCGTCAAAGCTGGAACAAAGATATGAAACAATTAAATAAGTATGTTTATAGCACTAGCTGTCACCCGCGACTTCGTCCGCGTGAAATAGTATCTTTGGGTAGCATTTTTAATTATTTGATAATTTCCACCTCCCCTTTAACTCCTACCCTACCTCCTTTGATTAAACAACGCTTCGAATTTTCATCTTTCAGTATTTATGAAGATTTCACCTTTACGGAGCTATAGCGCAGGATCCGCTAACGATGGATTGCGGAGTAAGTAATTATTTTATTGTGAGCATCTTACATTAAAATTATATTTTTAATCCCAGACTATCTTTCCTAGACCAGTGCAAACTTCGCGCGCTCATTTTCCATTGCTTTGATGTTAATTATTGTTAAAAGTGGCCGTTTTTAGCAATAATTAACATAATTGTTACTTGTCGCGTGTTATAAAAATTGTATTGAATCTTGAAAAATCTAATCTACTTTTATCTAAGTCTGTAATGTTTTACTTTCTTAAAAAATATCATATTTTCGTCACAATCATTGTAAATAGGTTGGCGGCGCTAGTTTCATCGATATAGCCCCTTAAGAAAAGCCAGTCGAGACAGTGAGCCCTATTTGAAGAACCCTTAGCTTTGACCACTACGTCAATGAAAATAATATTTAGAATCCGAGTTAATTTCCACTCACGCCTAATTAACTTCTTGAGTGCGGGCTAACGCCCTGCCTTTATTGCCCAGGGTTGTCTCTAACATCGCAGACGTGTGGACGTATACGAGCATATTGCACAAGTGTGTGTAGTGTAGACACCAGTGCACTCTTTATTTCCTTAGTCTCATATTTCGACGGGACACTAGGGGCACTGAATCCCTTTTGTGACAAAACGAAGACTAAAGTTAGGCATAGGCTAAAAATAATGCTGTCCACTTTTATAGGATTAGTTATCCTTTTATTAGACGTCATTCCTAGATAGGGGCAGTATCTAGGAATATCTAGTGCTTATCTAGTGCTTTTCGACAAGTCGGATATCGTTGATGGATATCGCTCCACTGACCGATCAATTAATTCCATCAGTCGATGATAATCGATAGGTCTGGTAGCTACAATGATCAACAGATTCTGGTGACCATCAACAGACCGGTCGATAGAGTCTGGTGGAAACTATCATCCGATGTCTTTTTTTAAATATGGCTCTACCTTCCTTTATGAGAATAACTTTGCCTATGTCACGTGAAATAATTCGAAGTGAGTAGTCAAAGTCACGGTCACTCGATAAAACCCTGGTGTTTAGCATTTTATCGACCTACGAATTCTGTCGAGACAACTTTTAACAAAGTAAGACAATTCACACCACACATACCTACCTATTGTTAACTCAAAAACGATACAATTCAACGATTCTTATTTAAGATTACTTTGCGGCATTTTCATTCTCTCTACGATTGATTGGCTCCCCCGATCAACGATCGGTCGATTGGTCTGGTAGCACCCTGAGAGTTGGTGGTGGCCCTGGGACATCCGCGGTCTAATTTAAGACGTGCTAATCAAGCGCCCATGGGTTACGTACACATTAGCGGTCAGATGTTTACAAACGGTGCACCGATGGGGAATGTATTATGAAATGTATGAGCTGCATTAGGGATGTAACGAAGGCCGCGCGGTACCTACCTACCTACCAGTTTCTGAAAAAATGGATTATTATGTGAATACTGGCAGACAAGGCGACGGATCACCTGATAGACACCAGTAGAGTCATAAGTGCGCTGCCAAACTTAACCCCTTTCCCTCAAATGGGTCTCCGGTACCCTCACTCTACGAAACACAGCGCAAGCGCTCGCTGCTCTGCTTCATGCAGGTCTTCTCTGAGGTAAAGTCATTGGTTGTTAGAGACATTTTGGCATCTCACATCAAAATAACCAATCACCGTGTAATATCCCTCAGTCCTATTAGTACGCCATCTAGCTGATTTTTTACACGCGATACCCCCCATAGTCACAGGTTTGTAATGTTTATACAGTCAAAACATTACAAACCTGTGACGATGGGGGTAAGGAAATGTGTAGGTACGAGAAATTACATTTCTCATGGACATTTTCAACTCCAACTGAATACTTTAGAGTGGATTCTTAAATGCTCAATATTAGTTTTACTTTTTTTTTTTATTTCCGTATAGTTAAGCATCTATTTCCATAAAAATCTGTTTCCAACATTCAATGCATACCGATCTCGCATGTAGGTGGCGCTATACCGGGCGCGAGGCAACCCTGACCGCCGTCTAAATCGGGAAGCGACGATCAAGTGCACCGGATTATAGTACAGGCAGCTACAACAACACTATTGTGAACCTTATGCCCTGACTTAAGCGCAAGAAACGATAGGGTTACCCGTAAACTAAAATTTTGAAACTTATTGTGCTAATTAAAATTATGTTACAAACGTGCGGGAACGCTAAGCCAAGCTTACGATTGTAACCTAATAATGCATTTTCAAATCCGATCAAAATATTATGGTCCATCAAACTGGGCTGTGTGTGCTAGCGATTATCACCTATACACCGGTTTTTAATCATGTGGAAACTGACAGATTAAATGACAAGTTTCTATACATTTGACATTATGCATCTGTCAAATTGAGTGATAATGTATGGGGATGACACATTGGCATCTGTCAGTTTACTCCCCATGATTAAAACCTTATAGCACATTTTCCGAAGTACCAGCACAAAATAATTACACACAGAAGGTAGACTCAGCCTGATTTTAAATTTAGAAGAGTTCGTTGACATATGCTAGGGTTGTTTCCGGCATGTGTACATAGCTCGCGGCCTCTACTACTCTCGACAGTTCGACAATCTTATATAATACTTTAATATGTCTAGGCTAGGATTAATGTGGTCGAAAAGGCGTATTTTCCCCTTATTGTCTACTGAATAATCCTACAAGTTACTCTTAATTACGTGAAACAACTTTTGAGCTGACTGTACTGAAATTGTGACCATACATTAGATAGAACGAAAACAACTAGTATAACTGTATTTCTTGGACTGTAAATATTACATTGTTATGTCATAAATTACCAAACTTTTATTAGCTTACCTGACCTAGGACTGAAAATACCGCGCCTATTAAATAGTAAATGTTTGCGCATACGTATAGTTCGATCTGCGATCTGTCAGTGGACTACAGAATTAAAAGTACGGTGGCCTGCATCAGTTTACAATCTGTCAAATTCTTCAATCAACCTCACTTTTATGTAACGTGTTTGGTTCATAGCAACTGAGGAAATTTGACAGATGTAGTAACTTGATGTTTGCCACTATACCTAGACCAGGTACCTACGAGGAGCCCACCCTGGGGGAAGGGGAAAAGGTGCACGCACTTATCCAATAGTGAACTTAGCGCATGATGTGTCCTGCACCATCCATAAACAAAAAAGGACCACCACGGTTCAGAAAAATTAGAGTAGAACCCAATTTGAATTCTAACCCAAATGCAATTCAAAGGTTCAATTCAAAATTGCCCATATAAGTAAGTATTAGGTAAAGTAAAAAAGTATTTTTTTTGTAGAGGGAAGTGCCGTTTGATCGTACTACTGCTTTTTACCGCCCTAAAACCTGCGTTTACTTAGAGACGGTCTCTTTGGATTAAAAACCAAAACACCAGCGTAATAAACCCTCACACCAGAGGAGTAGAGTCCAATTAAATTTAAAAAAGTTCCCGTAGATCTTGCTACTGGCCACATTATATGCAGGTGGTGTGAGGGCCAATTTGATAAGACTGTAGAAAGGCAACTTTTAGGTTATGTCTCTTGACAGCCTCTGATTAGTAAAAAGGCCCAACCCAGAGGAGAGACCCACACTACCCGGCCGCCTCCCAGCGGGCTTTCGTCACCAAAAAAAAGTGCACTACCTTTTTAATTTGTACGACCCGCTTAGCGCAATGGTTTGAGCGACGGTTGAGACGTAAGAGTCGCGGATTCGATTCCCGCACCAACACAAATGTTTGTTGATGAAACAAATATTTGTGTTGGGTCTGGGTGTTTGTAGTTCCTTCGTTGTTTCTGGTTTCCATAGCACAAGGGAAAACCTTAGTTTGGGACCAGGACAATGTATGTGATGTTGTCTCAATTTATTTTTAAATTAAAAACCAGTTCCATCTGATGTTGCTTTTTATATGTATTACCGAAACCTAGGCTGGCGGCTTGAGGTTATTACTCCGGTAACACACATTGCTTTCCAGCGCTTGCTTTGCTGGACCAGCGCGATCCAGGAGAACTGCTCTCTTGTGGCAGCCAAAGCTGAACTTTATCGCTATTGTCGTGCTATTTACGTTATCTTAGATGAAATTAATTCATATGTTTGTAAAAGAGGCAGATAAACGTTTGTTTTTTTACTTTTGCTGACTAATGACGAACCACCTGCCTGTTTGCTTCGTGAACTATTGAAAATGTGCAAATTTACACCAGGTCTCTGAGTGCCGTCTGAATGTAGCCAACTGGCCCACGCGTCTCGTTGTTTTATTACGACGTTCGTTTGTCTAATGGCTGTCTTAATGTTTCTTTTAAGAATATCACATTTTATCTACCAGCCATTTCTCTTTGATATGTATTCAAAGTTATTTATAGCCCCGTCCTGTGTGTCAGATAATAATAACATTTCTTCATAAACTACACGTTGATTAACTAGCTAGATGAAGATAACAAAATTCGCAACATTATCTTATACGTAATACTTGGACTTGTTTGAATGCGTTTTTGACGTAATTTGGTTTTGATAAGGACATAGCTACATTTCCATTCTTTCTAAAACTTGATGAAACCCTTGTAAGGCCACATTGTTGTCTGTCTGTTTGTCAAACCGTTCTATTTATAGAGCGGGCTTGCTGTCCTACAGATTGCAAATAAGCTAAGTACGAGTATGTTTAAGACGCGTTTTTTCTTTCTTCTGAAAAAAAATTAACACAAACGCAAGTACCTACTGCTTATTTTGCCGGCTTACTTTTCGCAGTGAAGATGATAGCTAGCTTGAATTACTTTTTTCTGCTGCTAATTAAACCTCAGGGGTGTCACTATGTAGGTATACGTTGGCAGGGCTGGTAAAATACCAAGGAGCTCTGATCCAAGAAGGCTAAGGGCCAAAGAGCCGCGAGTCGGATTATCGTGACATTTCAACATATTATTTTTAATTAGACCGAAGAACTTCATGAGAAGAATTTGTCACGAGCTTCCGAAGCTTTAGTTACGCTACTGGTAAGTATATCTTCTGTGTGCTTTATTCTTTAACTCTTTAATCCGAGCCAAATACAAATATCGGTCAAAGCTCTACCTCTCTTGCAACAATGTCCGCAAATGATGCATAAAAACCCGTGTATCCCAATTTATTCACACTAAAGCTGAATTTATCTGCAGTGTAGGTTATTCCATCAACAAAGACAATCGCGATTGGCAGACATCGCTACAGCAATAAAATAATGTATAAGCTTATAAACACAGCTCCGCAATCAAGGTCTTACGGATTATTTTCGGAATGTATCAAAATTAGGACCGATGCGGTCGGCCGAGTAACAAGTTTTCTGTGGCATATTTTGTGTGCTAAACGAAGGAATTTCGAACTCTTAAGGGGGCGTCAAATGAGCCAATTGTGCTGTACAACTTGACCTTAAGGCATCGTGCATATAATGACGCCAATGATTTTTAATTTTTTATGGTTTGTTATTTATTCGCGATTTCGCGTTGTTACTTATTCGCGTTTCTGATCTCCCATACTAACTGCCACACTCAGACTTTGTCACTCTAGAAAATACTGACCCTATTTTATTGTGCATAGAGACTATCCATATTTAAGTTAATGCATCTTTAACTGCCACACTCAGAGACATCATTTAAACGTAATGCTCATTATCTTAATTATGGATCATCTTTATATTATCTATTGAAATTAGGGTACAATATTTTTACTTAAGCGAGACAGTTAAAGTTTAGCGTCACGTTGGACCTCGTTCACCACCTACGAGTAAAATGTCAACTAATTTAATTGTCAATTAAAGTGGGTTCGGAGAAAATTGGCCCCTGGTCCGCGGCCTAGTTTAATTTAAATATTTTTTTCAATACAAAATACCAGGGGCCAATTTTCTACGAACCCACTTTAATTGACAAGTAAATTAGTTGACATTTTACTCGTAGGTGGTGAACGGGGCCCGAGTGTGGTATATACATCTGATTACAAACTCGCGTAACCCAAAAGGCAACCCTACATCACACCGACAACTGACGTGATCCAATCGTTTAAAACCCGATGAACGTTGTCAGTTATCTTTCTACACTACGCCGCTTCTCTCGAGCACTCCGGCTGAAACATTTGATGGTCTTCCAGGCCTAGGAATTTATTACCTACGCACGTGATGCCATAACGTATCGCCTTGTCTATCAGGCTTCAGGCTGTTGACCCAGTTGCGATCAACTACAATGTATCGAGTAACAGTACAGAAGGAGCGAAAAGTAAGCGAGTTAGATAATGTATGTAACTGAAACATTTTTCAGAACCTCTAATCCTATACAAACCCTAGAAGGGTTTACCAATGTGCAGTATAGATGTCGCTGCCTGTACTCGAACAATATTTTTTATATAACAATATATCGAGTAACAGTACAGAAGGAGCAAAAAGTAAGCGAGATTTTGGACGCCCGCAGCTCCGCTAGCGTGGAGTTTGGTTTGCCATGGAAGTCCGTTTTCAGAAGTGAAATACCTACTTTCGCGATGCGCACTTTGTTTTGAGACGTAATTTAGCTATTATTTTTTTTTTTATGTGACAGGTAGCAGACGAGCAGGCGGATGGTAAGCAATTGCCGACGCCCATGGACACATGCAACACCAGTGGAGTCACAAATGCGCTGCTAACCTTTTATCCCCTTCACCCCCGATGGGCCTCCGGTACCTTCACTCACTCGGCGAAACACAGCACAGGAGCTGCTTCACGCCGGTTTTTTGTGAGGCAGTGGTATCACTCCAGTCGAGCCGGCCCATTCATGCCGAAGCATGGCTCTCCCACAATTTTTTTATTTCCAATCTTGATCAAATGAGGGCGCTGTATGTCGATTGCACCGCGCTAGTATTTAGTATTTTCGATATTTATAAAAATCGATATTACCCTTTATAAGTAGTATAGTACATACTGTCATTTACAGATACTGTGAAAATAAAACCATATATTCACTGGAATAATACTCAAAGCGTAAACCTGCTATTTTAGATACATTAACAATACGAAACGATAAACATACGTGGGGTAAAGAAACATTCTCGTTCCGATAAACTAATAATAAATATTCATTGAGGCATTTTTTACTATTTATACAAACATCAGTGCCTTTGATCTGTCCGATGTGGCGTTATCATATTTCAACGCATGCGATCATCGCTAGTTGGTCATCGTTTAATATGTTTTATTCACAAGTTTAAAAAACTATGGTCCATTAACTAATCCGCTTAGCAAGCGGACCCCAAATCTTAATTCATGGCTAAAACGAACTCCGGGCTCCGAACCGACTAAGTACTTTGGACGCAAGCGGGAATTACACGAAAGAGAAAGCCATTGGACCACTTGATAACGGCTGCAGCCGAAATGTAGGAAGTACAAAAAAACAAAGAATATAATATGTTGCGTTAATCCCTGCTAATTTGTCTCAACGAATGTATGTAGTACCCACCTAACTTTCAGCATTTTGATTTCTTTATGTGATAGGTGGAAGATGCGGTCAGATCACCTGTAAGCGACAGTTTGGGCTTGCACACGTATCTTCGTGTGGCTTAATGGTAAGAATCGTCGTCTCTTACCCCTAGCTAGTACTTCTTTAAAAACTGCATACTCTTTTTGTCTTTATTTTAATTCATCGTACTTATAAAATATGCACACACTAAAGTAAGATAGGTACACTGCAATTTCAAGCTGAATGATGTATAATAATAATATAATAATCTCTTTATTTCGGAATAAATCCATATGAAAAACAAACATACACAAAACATAATACAAAATATAGAAAAATACACAAATTACAAACAAAACATTACAAGTTTAAAATAAGTTAAATTAAACCCACTACTTTCTGGTACCAAATGTTTTTGAAACGGGCAGTCTAAGCGGGCTGCTATGGTCCTTAAGATGTTGTTATTGCTGGCGCGCACCGCGGCTGCAGCAACGATGCAGCCCTTTTCCGCATGATAGCGTGAAACCCGTCAACCCTGACTTGCGCAAACATGTTGGAAGCGCTGCAGTGGCGCGGCAGCCCTAACAACATCCTAAGGGCGTTATTATACTGCACACGCAGTGCATTGTAGGCTCGTTTCGTATACTGGGCCCATAGGCTGCACGAGTAGAACGATTGGCAGTAGGCTCTAAATAGCGTTAATTTTACTTCGTTAGTGCATCGTGCAAACCTGCGGGCCAGCATATTACTCCTTACCGACAAAGCCCTGCGTTCCCTCTCTATATCTAGATCATCTTTCAAAGTGTCTACTACTTTGTGTCCTAAATATTTAAAGCTGGTAACAATATTTAAAGGAGTACCATCTAATTTAACCGGAGGTACAGCTGTAACCTTAAATTTACCAGCTTTAAATATAAGGAGTTCACTTTTTCGCGAATTATATTTTAGACCATGCTCACGAGCATACTTCTCGCAAACCTGCATTAATTTTCTCAACCCATTTATAGAGGGACTCAGCAGTACCATGTCATCAGCGTAACTGATATTATTAACGCAGGTACCGTCAATGTGACAACCTACATGAATACTGCTGAGCTCCTCTATAAGGGCGTTCACATACAGGTTAAATAAAATCGGAGAAGTTAGACCGCCCTGTCTAACCCCGCACCCTAGTCTATACTCGTCCGAAAGTGTGCCAGACCACCTTACCTGATTTACCTGATTGCTGTACCAGAACTTAAGTAAGGAAATACATTCCGCCGGTACATCCGTGCTTCCCAACTTATCCCAAAGCTTATCGTAGACAACCAGATCAAATGCTTTTGATAAGTCGAGGAAACACGCATAGACGGGCGTACTTCTATCGGTGTAGTACTTGACAGTTTGCTTAAGACATAAAATTGCACTCTCAGTAGACAAACCAGCTCTGAATCCAAACTGAGCATCATGCAGTTGGATATGTCTACTCAGCTGTTCATTAAGCAAACTGTCAAGCACTTTGGCAATTATGGTTGCAAGTGAGATGGGTCTGTAATTTAATTGATCAGAAGCATCACCAGTTTTATTTTTAATTATGTATGAGAGTCGAGAAGCTGTTTGGTACATACCAAATTAATGGTCAAATTTAAACTAAATACTTACTTTAAATGATAAGATAGGGACAGACGAACAGATGGATCACCTGATGGTAAGCGATTAACGCCGCCCATGGCAACTCGCAATACCAGAAAATCGCAAGTGCGCTGCCGACCTTTTAAAAAGGAATATGCTCCTTTTTGAAGGTTTGCAGGTCGTATCGGTCCGGAAATAGTTTTGTAGCTCGAGGCAGAAAGTTTCTTTGTTGAACTCACAGTTGAAGATTGTCAACCATCTAAAATTCTAAATTATAGGGGTGGAACTGTTGTCGAGTGGAACGGTGGCGAAATGAAGAGACGGGAATCAATCCGAACAATTCCTCAGAGCATTCCCCATAGAACAAACGGTAGAATATACATAGCGAAGCTATGCTCTACGTAGCGCCAAGGGATCGAGCCAATTGTCATTAATATCTTGGCAGTCAACGATTCGAGTCGCTCTCCGTTGAAAACGGTCTAGAGGAAGAAGCTGGTACATGGGTGCTCCTGCCCAAAGATGAGAACAGTGTTCCGATACGTGTGACTTTTATAAGTATGACAAATTCCGTTAAATAACAAGTAAGTAAGTATGATAAATAAGTGACGGTATACAAGTTTATACCACGTTTTGTAATAAGAAGGTTTTTTTTATACTTATTAAAACACAATATAGGTAGGTACATAATAGCCGGAATAAAAGCTAACCACCCGGAACAAATTCGCAGAGCCATCATAAAAGATACTTATTCAAGTAAATTCGCTACGCGTACATATGGAATATTTTCTGGAATCTGAGCACTCATAATAGACTACGAGGGAAATTTCCAAGAATCATAATAGGAACGGTCGTGTTCGCTACTAACACCGATTTTTCCTACAAAGTTCGAACCCGTACCTGGTAATCAAACCAGGAAAATATGCAGTTAGCCACGAATGCTCTGGGTTAATATTAAATTCATACGAGATCATAGCTGGAAACTAAATATCTAAAACTGAACTCGGCCGAGTTCTAGTCGGTAAAAGCTAAGTCGTCTGGGTTTAAGACTGTAATTACACAGTATTTTTTATGTCTTATTAATTACTATTTAGGAAGCCATAGGCAGTGGAGACGGATCACCGGATGGCAAACCCAATGCCCCCGTAAACCTTTCTCTTCTTTCGATTGGACCTCCAGTACCCCTCACATCGCAGAAACAAGCTCAGGCGCGCTATCGACGCCGGAGTATCACCCCGGTTCCGGCCCATTCGTGGCGAAGATTAGGTTATCCCCCAAGAGAACTACTTGCATCCGTAAATTTTCTTGTCCCTTATTTTTTTCTTTCATTGCATAGAGTTTCTTAAAATTGTAGTAGGTACCATATCGCCGCAGGCATTATTAAACACACGACAAACAAACACGTAGAATGGATTTGAAAGGACTATTAGATAGGTATATACAAAAAGCACCTAAGTATTCATGTTGATCAAGAATGCTTTTATTCCACAAAGTAACAAGTTATCACGAGTTGCTAAAACACATCCACGCCAGTTCTCAAACAAAGAAAGGAAAACGGTTAATTCGTTCAGACACCAAACGCATATCGAACCTAGGAATCACACCGAAACTACGTAACGGAACTCTTGACATCGCAGGGTGTTTTTTTTGTCAGGATACTGGAAATAGGACAGATCAATACATTTTGGTTGTACAGTCAACTCCAAAAATATGTATACACTTTAGGACCTTGTCACAATACAATAAGAAATTAGAGGTCGTTCTACTTTCGTATAATATGTATTATGACAAGATCCTAAAGTGTATACATATTTTTGTAGTTGACTGTACAATCATCTCTCTCAAAATGCAAACCCTATAAAGACGATATTTCTCATTGCAGGAGGTTTTTATTAAAGATCAAGCAGTCCCAAGTCTAAGATTTCATAAAATTGGCAATTCATTCGTGGGATGGAGCATAAAAATGTTTTATAAGTTACCACAAAAAGTTATTGACTTACGGTTCATGAATTTAATTTTCATATTAAAAACTGCTTAATGCAGAAAGGATACCATAACGTAGAATATTATTTTAATCTATAAGGATTCCTGGACATGTGAATCTCCTCGTCTATTATTATTTTTTTATATGTATAGGTAAGTAGGTAATTAAATTCCATAAATTTTACTTTGACGATTATCTAGAAACGATATAAAGCATCGTATAATACTGTTACTGTAATAATTTTTAAATTACTATCAGAATAATTTTTTTTATGATCATAATTTAAAAAGTGTAACTACCGAGTTTGTTGCTGGTTCTTCTCGGTAGAAATGGACTTTCTGAAACAGCGGTAGCTTACATAATATTTGACATTTATAAATGTTCTGTATGGACTTAGAATATTTCTACTTCAAAGAATATTTTCTACGAGTAACAACTGGTCATTAAAAGTATCGGCCACTTTCCAGCCTTTGTCCACCTGTGGTAATAGCCCACTATACTGTGTCAAAAATCCTTCTTTCTCGTAACATATCGTAGAGTCGCCAGCGCGCTGCCAACCTTTTCACCCGATTTTACCCCCCACGAAAGCCTCCCATATTACTGTAGATGTAAAACTATTTTACTTTTCGAACGCTTTCAGGTGCTTTCTGTACGGAATTATGAATGTAGAGACTATGTCGATGTAGGTAAGAACTTAGAAAAATATACAAGTTGCTGTAAGACTTCAGCTGCACACACATTTCTGAGAAAAGTGCGTCTCATTTTAAGCTCCAGTTTAATCCGATCTAATTGGACCCCGAGGTAGGTCATCAACAAAACTGACTGGTTTCACATAGATTGATTGAGTCGATTTTCTCGGAAATTTACAGTATTGAAGTTTCTATGAAATTTGGTTTCAAAACGACCAGTATATTTATATAGCCGGGAGGCTCCAAATATAGTGCAGTCGGAAGTCAAAGGTAGATCGGGCTGCAGAGAAACAGCGGGAAATGTAGTCGGAAGGGTTGTCACCTGACTGTAGTCGGAAGGGTTGTCACCTGCCTGTAGTCGGAAGGGTTATCATCACCTGACTGTAGTCGAAATTGTTGTCACCTTACGGTAGTCGGGAGGGTTGTCACCAAACTGTAGTCTTGGATGTCACCTGACTTTAATCGAAAGGGTTGTCATCTTACTGTAGTTGGGACGGGTTATCACCTTACTGTAGTCGGGAGGGTTGTCAGGTGACAGTCAGGTGACAGTGGTCAGGTGACTGTAGTCGAAAGGGTTGTTATCTTACTGTAGTTGGGAGGGTTTTCACCTGACTGTAGTCGAAAGAGTTGTCATCTTACTGTAGTCGGGAGGGTTGTCACCTGACTGTAGTCGAAAGGGTTATCACCTTACTGTAGTCGAGAGGGTGATTACCTAACTGGTTGTCACTTCCTGATTTACACGTTCCAGACACGTGAAAGTTTCCTCACTATTTTCCCTCACCGCCAAGCGAATGATAGAAATACGCATATAGATTTTAAAAATCTAGAGGTACTCGTATGACAATCGAACTACAACACCCCGTATGGTAGGATACTATATACATAACGCTAGTATAGTACACTAAGCTGGAGCGAGCGCTCAAAATACGGATCCTTGAGTGTAAAGTATTTCGGAAGGTCGAGTTGAGTCAGAGAGTTAAAACGCTCTGCTGTCGTTGCTGACGCTACTGTGTGGGTGCTGTCACCGAGCGGTGACGTCATGACGTGGGTTCGGCGTGACATGATTGCTGTGGCCGATGGTGAAAGGCGTAACTATCAAGATGCATGGTGCATCTACAAGTTTATCTATCTATAGGAACCTACTCGTACCATTTATAAAGAGACAAATTCTATTGAAAACGACAAGGCAACGATAAACCGAAAAGTGGAAACACTTGCGCGATGCAATCGAAATTCAGCGCCATCTATTATTACAATAGAGAATTAATACAATCCTTTATATGGGCGGCCCACTAGACGACTAGCAAATAATCTTCAGCGGTACAAAAAAACTGATTGCTTCCAAACAAATCTGTCTAATCCTAATATAAATTTTATTTTTAATCCTATTATAAATGCTCA
Organism: Cnaphalocrocis medinalis; assembly: GCA_014851415.1. Classification (NCBI taxonomy): domain Eukaryota; kingdom Metazoa; phylum Arthropoda; class Insecta; order Lepidoptera; family Crambidae; genus Cnaphalocrocis; species Cnaphalocrocis medinalis. The sequence continues at coordinate 8,306 of JABMDO010000691.1, read as the reverse complement.
CTAATTATTTAAAAAAATATCTAAATAATGCTGTAAACATCTACATACCTTTAATTACGTTTTCTACGAACTATTTGGCACAAGTTTGTTCTACGAATTCAAATATTCTGTCGAATTCTACTCCCAATACGAAATGACCAAGTCACGACCAATTTTGTATGAAAAGTTGAAATATTTTTAGCAAGAAGTTGATCAGATTGGATGGTGATACGTGGAAGAAGGATGCATGTATATTTTTCAGATGTCTGCCTGTATTTGGCTATGAATATGAATTCCTGATGGGGTTACGGGTGATCTTAATTTCTCGAAACATTGTTTCGAGCGCCGGCCAGTAATTTAAGGGTGAGTCCGGACACTTCGGATTGGATAACGAGACCCAGATAAAAAGATACTGATTAAACATAAGTTCGATACTTGAGTATCTTGGTATTTAATTATAATATTATTTGCCGGTCCGCAAACGGACTGTAATACGTAATACGCCTGTTGCTAACCGATACACTAAATAAACATTATCCATATAATATAATATGTAAGTCCTATGCATATAGTACGAGAATAAGGTAAGTAGGTCCTTACATAATGAGAAATTAACGTTTTCGTACTGGCCGCTTTAATCACGATTTTCTCCTCTTTGGTTTGGATATCCGTTTTTACAGCTATTTGTTAAATTTTAAGTATTTTTGTAATTTTAAGTATTTTTTCCAAATTGTATTGCCAGTTTGTTACCTTGATTAAGAGAAAATAAAGATTTTTATTATTAAAAAAAAAACAAAAAAAATTGCTTTGATGACCGTCATTCATTTGTTTTTTTTTTCTTCTGTTTGCGTCACTCATTTAACAAAATGAAAAACTTAAAACATCGCATTGTTTAGGAGTACGAATTCCGCCGTGGCACTATTTAGTGCTGCGGAAATGACTCGAAGGGTGATAATGTGAAAGGCGGTGGTGTTGCAAACAGAAAACACAGTTCGTTTTCGGTCCCAATGTTTCCTCCCATACGAAACGCCAATTTCATATGTAAGGACCTAATATATACAAAGATGTAACGGCCTCACAGAAGACCGGCGTGAAGCAGCCCTTGCGCTGCGTTTCGCCGCGTGAGTGAGGGTACCAAAAAGGCAAACCACCTGTGACTCCACTGCTGTTGCGGGTATCTGTCTATATGGGCGGCGGCAATCGCTTACCATCAGATGATCCGTCTACGCGTCTGCCACCAACCACTTAAAAAAAGATTAATCGAATAACAATATAAATATTACACAGAATACTTAACAGAAGTGTGTATTTCGAAATGATGAATAAGAAATGAAATTCAAAATTTACGATTCCTTCAAAATGACCAAGTAACGTGACAAACTTCGTATGGAAAGATGAAATATTTTTATGCCAATTTTCCAAAGTCATAGAACAAATATAGTTCAGAATGGTTGGTACAACACACGTGATTAAAGGGATGTAAATATTCACAGATACAGCCTGTATAAGTAATTAAGTGTACATAATGTGATAGACGACCTACATTTCAACTAGCAAACCGTTTCTGTATGAATTTGTGAATATACGATAGGAAGTTCGATTGCATATTGGTAAACGACGTCCATGTTTTCTCCGATAATTCAATACCATAGCCAACCAAAGGTACTTACTCGTATTGGAACTTGTCGGAGGAAAAATGGTGAAATTGTGAAAATTTAAAAAGTAGGTACAGGATGTACATATCTGACGTCAGCATTTTAATTTAAGTAATTTATTAAGTTTGTAAACAGTTTTTACTGTTTTTTATGTGTCAAATAAATGATTGTTTTATCTTGCTTTCTTTCATCCTTTTAATCCTTTCATCCTTTCATTTTCATCCTTTTAACCACGTATTCTACTTACCATTTTGAACAACATTTTTTTTATGACTCTTTAAAAATCATCGTATTTTCATGTCACGTGACCGACTTGGTATGAAAAGTTGAATTAGTTTTTTTGTTAAGTTTGAAAAGTTTTTTTTTAATGTTTGCAGCTTGTCGCTATCGAGTAAGTTAGTTGAAAACACAGCAGATATAACGAACTTTTAACTAGTTTGTTGCTATTTACCGACTAATACCTAGTATGATTGTTAGGGGCCGACATCCCGTTTGATTCTCGGGTCGAACAATAGTACGTTTAAAATTTTTCGAACATAGCTCGGGTTTGTAATCACCAATCCGATATCCCTCCATTTGATAACCAGCAATTGATAATCAAAATAAATTGTACAAGTGGAATGGTACAATCGAGTTCAAAATATGTATACACTTTAGGACCTTGTCACAATACAATATATTTATAAGAAAGTGGAAGTCGTTTTCTTATACTTAAGTACTGTGACAAGGTCCTAAAGTGTATACATATTTTTGAACTCGACTCTACAGTCGTGTTCAAAAATACCTACGTACATATTGGAAAGTTTAATTAAATCTGCGAAATGAATGTTCGAAACAAGACACGACCGTTTCCCGTCGTAACTTTTTTAAAATCAACAAACAATGCAATAGAAAAAAAATCGGTAAAAAAACTTTTAAGTTAAACGGTTTTATCTTATGTGCACTGAAAACTAGAAAATAATAATAACAATTAGGTATTCTGAACTTCTAGTACAGAAATATTTTAGTACTAGGCAGAATAGCTTTTAGGCATATTAGACTAAAATAAAAACGTGGGGCCCCTCTGAAATCCTACCTATGGCCAAGCATATCTTTATACTTTGGTAGATCATGAGCTCGGCGTTCGCTGGTGAAGCCATCACGACCGGTTATTGATTGTCAAAATCTCCAGTTACGATTATAGTAAGTCGATGCAATCCACACTTAGTACAGAAGAAAGTATTACAGCAATAGTTAATGGGCCCCACGTTTTTATTTTAGTCTAATATGCCTAAAAGCTATTCTGCCTAGTACTAAAATATTTCTGTACTAGAAGTTCAGAATACCTAATTGTTATTATTATTTTCTAGTTTTCAGTGCACATAAGATAAAACCGTTTAACTTAAAAGTTTTTTTACCGATTTTTTATTTTCTAGTTTTTAGCATTTCCCGAAATTGTCTACCGAATAGGTATTCCTCATTCTTTTTAATTAATTTAATGCATCATTATTACATGGTTTTTTACCTGATAATTTATTACAATCTAATTCCTCAATATATAGCCCTTCCAGAGACTTGACTCGACTTAAAGCCACGTATGCTTGCCCTACCTCAAACAATTTTGAGCCCAAATACACTACTGCATGGTCGACTGTGCTGCCCATTACAAAATTAAGGGTAACATCCTTCTTTCAGCCGTACCATAATTGAATTTTGCTGGAAACTGTATGACTTTCGGGTGTATAACGTGTATGCTCTGCCAAAGTCAATCCAAACTGATGGTACATCTGTTTCGTACATTTGGGTTCGACGGAACTGGGGCCAAACAATTTCTGTAATGTGGCCTATAGCACCATGTACCAATCCTTTTGTCCGGGAGAAGACGGAGTCACAAAGTCACATCTATAAGTTGTTCTCAAGAGTCATTTCGAATTCCCTAACACGAAGACTTGACGAAGGTCAACCTGCAGAGCAGGCCGGGTGCCGACGAAGTTAAAGTACCATAGAACATGTTCACACAGTGAGACAGGTTATACAGAAGACCAAAGAATATAACCAGCCCTTGTACATGGCGTTTGTGGACTATGAATAAACTTTTGACTCCTTCGAGACCTGGTCTGTTTTCGAGGCCTTGCAGAGGTGCCAAGTTGATTTGCGATATATCGAGGTGCTGAGGTGTACATGTCACACTTAAGATTCGCAGACGACATCGTCATCTTGGCGGAAACCTTAAATGATCTATAGAAGATGGTGAGCAGCCTGGCTGAATCTTCTAAACACGTCGGTCTTCGGATGAACTTGGATAAAACCAAGGTCATGTTCAACGAGCTCGTTGATCCGGGACCGGTCACTGACTGTTAATGGAGTACCTCTCGAAGTTGTCCAGGAATATGTCTATCTAAGACAAACGCTCCAATTAGGCAGAAACAGCTTCCAGAGAGAATCCAATAGAAGAATTCAGCTAGGCTGGGCAGCATTTGGTAGGCTTCGTCAAGTCTTCTCGTCACCTATCCCTCAAAGTCGCAAGTCGAGTGCGTCCTCCCGGTCATGACTTACGGTGCCGAGACGTGGACACTCACGGCTGGACTAATCCACCAGTTCAAAGTCGCTCAAGGAGCTATGAAAAGGGCTAAGTGGCAGTGGGCTGGTCACATTAGCCGCAGAACTGACAACCATTGGAGCCGTAAAGTCCTTGAGTGGAGACCGCGACTCGGTAAGCGTAGTGGTGGATGCCCTGCGACAAGATGGGATGATAATATTCGAAGGCTGGCTGGAGTGAGCTGGATGAGAGTGGCAGAAAATCGGGAGCGGTGGCGTGCATTAGGGGAGACTATGTCCAGCTGTGGACGAGTGCTGATTATGACCAATCCTTTTGTAACGTCAATGTTGGACCGCAACATTACTTTTGCTCCTTCAAATATTTCAAGTACTGATGGTAAGCCTCCAGTCTTATAATATATATATCTGTTGGTATTATATTTTGCTAAATTTAAATTATCTATTTTTCGTGTGCGTGAATTAGTTAGTCCTGTACTTAAATGGTATAAATTCAAGATCCCTACGAGTAACGGACATTTTATCGGTCAAGCCCCCCAGAGGTCCAGTAGAGGGGCAAGGCTATAATATAAATACAACAAGAGGCGCCCAATCTTGAGGGGAAAATGCTTGCAACATTACATTTTTAGCCTTCCTAATACCATACAGTCCTCAGCACGTTTTAACCTTTTACCTTAACTTGGGTGGTAAAGCTGCCGCTAACTACGTAGGTACATCTAAGTACCTATTTTTTTAAATCTGTCCTCCTAACGTCACACAATCTTGGACACAACTGTTCTGGACACGACTACTCATGCCCTCACCTATTACGCCATTTCGTAACGACGTCCATCTTGGATTTTAAATTTTGTCATAATCACAGTATTCTACTAGTGTAGCCCTTTCATTTGATACCCATATTGAGGGGGTTGTGGAAAAATATGATATCCGCCATTTTGTACCGGCGGCCATCTTGGATTTACAATGTTATTGATATTACTATATTGTATTGTCATCGGAACTAAAGGTGTGTACCAAATTTCAGATCAATCTGACAAGAGGAAGGTACTTAAATTTTAATTTCTAATTTTGACCCAAACAAATAAATACCGTACGGGTCGAGCTAAATAAAACCGTTTAATAATAAAAGGATTCATATGCTTCAATTTCCAGTGAGAAACTTTACGTCATATGCATGTTTGCAACATTTCAATTAAAGTGGATACTGTTATGTACTACTTGCAGCTTATTGCTATGGTATTAGTTTCTGAATAGACCCTCCGCATGTAATTATCAATTCAGGTCTTAATTGATGTGGTTAGGTATAGTACTTAGGTTCAACGGTGGTGCAACATTTCAATATTATGGAATTATACGTCAGTCAGGCGTGAAGGTAGGTGCTCCATACAGATTGTATTAAAGGGGCATTGTTGTGTTACACCGTGGCCGTTAATTTGATGAGAGGTTCTGTAGACACCTGTAGGTGTGGGTAGGAATTCTCTCAGCAATATTTGTGACGGGACCAGAGGAAAGGGAATCCACTGACACGTCAATCAGGATTTTCGCTAATGGTGAATCCGATAGATATTGTTATAGAAGTCAAGGGGGCATCGTGCATTCGACATTGAAGTGGAATTTAGAGAAATTTCTAATTCGACTTCGATGTCGAGTGCAGGAGACTTGCTACCTTTAAGAATATTTGCTGGATCGACCGGAGTGATACAGTAGGCTGTCGTAAGCAACGCCTGCACTGTGTTTCGTAGAGTGACTGAGGGTACCGGAGAACCAATTTGGGGGAAAGACGGTTAAAGTTTTCACTTAAAAAAAACATTAGTGCTTTGGTACAATAATTTTAACCAACACTAGGCGTTGTCGAGTCTCTCAACTCTATCTTGACATTGTCAGAACTGTATCCCCCATATTACAAAACGGAGATTAAAGTTAGCCATAGTTTAAAAATGTTGCTCTCACTTTTATAAAAAAGACAAACAAAAGTGGCAGCATATTAAGTTTTAAGGCAAAATAAGGGTTAGCCCAGAGACTTAGGATGCCGCTGATTTTAATTCTATGGGATAACTAGACCAGATGTAACGATGCATGGGACGACGTCGATCGATATAGGTAGGTATTCTACAGACGATTGGTATACTTAGATCATTTACTTGTAGTATCTCCCAGACCTTACGATCAACGTTAACGGATGGAATCAATCGGTTGGCTAGTCGAACGGTATCCGTCGATCAATAAAAGCTACCAGACAGTTAATCGATCGGTAGGTAAAAAAATAAGTGTGTTATAATGAGCATTAAAGCTGTGATTTATCTACACAACAGTTATATTTTAGTAAGTATTGGTTCAAGTCTTATTACGTGACAGTGTATACGGTACCTACATTTAGCTGAATATTCCTCTAGAGTACTAAGTCTACAAATCCTCCATGAAAATTACCCCTCTTTTCTTATGTATAATAGTTAGTATGTTGGCGTAATAAGCTCCTGAGAAGATAATCATAGAAAATTGCGTCTATATCCTTAGTAAAGATATTTATTGGACATTTTTCAAAGGATTCAATCAGAGAGAAATTATTTAGCGGGAAAGGTAATGAGGTCGTTTGTTGCGTCAAACAAGTTTATTATGCCAATCCAATTTGTTTTTCTAATATTTACATAAATCTGTTTCATTGATTGGAATAAAATAGTGTTATTTGCGATCTGGTAAAAAGCACTGTAATAAAAAAATATAATGTGAGGGTAATGATCCGTGTAGAAAAGTCAACAAAGCGTGTAAACTACTTGAACCTTTACATACTTATAACACAAACCATTTATAAAAATGTAGAAACTTCAGTATTTTTAAGACCGAAATAGTAATAGACACCCAAAATAAAAATCTTAAATTTAAAACTTATATATGTATAAAAAAAAACAAAAACATTCGCATCGCTTCGCATCATCCATCATACCTGCCACCAAACATTGCGTCACAACACAACTACACTACACTGCTGGCAAAGAAACATACCACTTTTCCCGACGGAGGGCGCACCGACCACTGCCACTTTGACCTCACAGAGGGACGACTTCTTGCGCCTGATTCCCCGCGTGGTCATGATGCGAGCATCACAGCGCGACTCGCAGCGGTGCTGCCGAACCAGTGCGGGGCTAAAAATACCCGAACGACAGCGCGGGCCGTGTTAATGGGTCAAGATCTGCCCAAGATCAGAGTCGCAGGCGTGTTTACGTCGCCAATTTCCTGACGGGTGCGCCACGTGCCCATGGCGGCAGGCCAACGGCACGGGCTCTCTCTGCGCAGGGCTGCAACTCCACTCCACATCATCGAGAGCTCATATCTCCTTAGTTTATATAAGTCAGCTCTGCTAGATCAAGAATTCAGTTTAAGTGAGGCCGGACGCTTCAGCCGGTGCTACGTCTACATTATGTCACAGAATACTTAATAGTACAAGGTACAGAAGACCCATTTCTAAAAACCGTTTATGGAAATAAAGACTCAGACTACTATAATCTAACGTTGAAATTCCGACCGCCCAGCGTTCAATGCCTACCATTATTCATACCTAGAAGTGCGTTCTCTTTCTATCGCAAGCAACTGTCGCGCGTGCGTCGCCGCTCGTTCGTGATTTTCTACTAATTGGTCCCTCCGGAGGGGACGCCGCATGTACTTGCAAGTTCGATACCTACACGCGGAGTGGGACAGGCCTGATTATGTGCCGAGCAATTCACTCGGTTCGACTGGAGTGATGCCACGGTCTCACAGTAGACTGGCATGAGGCAGCGCCTGCGCTGTGTTTCGTTGAGTGAGTGAGAGTAGCGACGACTCCCTCTCATCGCCAGAGTGGGGAGAGGACATGAGTACGAGTTGAAGAACCTTAATTCATGTTCCTCGGCCCTGCGCATTGTTTTGTGGTGTGAGTGAGGTACCGGAGGCCCAATCAGGGGGAAAAGGGGGCTAAATTATGGGCAGTGCATTTGTGACCCCACTGGTGTTGTGGGTGTCCATGGGCGGCTACCATCAGGTGAAACGTCTGCTCGTCTGCTTCCTATCGCATATAAAACATACATCGTCCGTCACATTATTCGCGTTTATAATATTAACTAGCGGCCGCCCGCGACTTTGTACGCTCGGAGTTAATTATTGACA
>JABMDO010000690.1:0-25258 GCA_014851415.1 Cnaphalocrocis medinalis | reverse complement strand
ATTTAGATTCTCGCTTTTAATATAGTACAATATGCTAACCCGATAAGGGCCAACTCCTTTTAAAATCGCACCAGCATCCGCCCCTGTGCTTATACAGTCGCATGTATCCTACCAAGATTAAAAGTATAACGGTGACTTATAAGATTTATAATGTTCCTTCTTTCCGGAAAAACTGTATCTCCAAGAATAATATCTTAAACTAAATCATGGATATTACCAACTGTGCTGGGAGTATTATGCTGCAAAATTATCCATAACTTATCTTCTCATACTATTTACTGTAACAATTCTAAAAATTACACCTTATATCTAAGAAAAGCTTAAAAAACTAAAAATAAGAAAATAAAAGGATACATAGACGATATCGAATAGGTACGGAACTAAAAAGTTTTAAAGTGAAAGTATTTTGAATACTTGAAATGTTGTTTAAACTTTCTCGTTTTGTTGGACAATTACAGTGACAATTAAGGTTTAATTAACTTCTCTGAGTGCGGCAGTGAGTACTTATTTAACTCGCTACTCAACTTGTCGAAGTGTAAAGCGCTTTGTAGGTAGGTAGAATAATGATACAGCAAGTGCTTTTAAATTTGTTTATTCGATTCCCTTGTAATATTATTATGTATACCCACGCAATTTAAGATAAATTGACTTTAAATGCCTATCGGGATGGCCAAATCATGAATAAAATATCTCTCAAAACAAAAGGGCTTTGAAGCCCCTCTCATAAATCAAACTCGATTCATCTGCCGTACGTTGCCAATTAACAGAACCTCCCTCAAATACATGGAACTTAATAAAAATTTAAATCCATCATGTTAAGTGTTCACTTGAAAAAATCATTGGATTTATCCGTTCAATTTAAAGGAGAAACGAGTAAACTAGCGCAGCCAATTGATTTTATAGCCTGTACATAATCTAAAATTAAAAAATGTAATAAATTTTCTTTAAGTACCTACCTAAAGGAAAATAATAAAGATTTTTGAAAAAAACTTATATATTCCAGTTACAACCGTTAAGCGCAGTGGTTTGAGCGCCGGATGAGACGCAAGGGTCGCGGGTCCGATTCCCGCATCAACACAAATGTTTGTTGATGAAACAGGTATCAGTGTTGGGTCTGGGTGTTTGTGGCACCTCCGTTGTTTCTGATTTCCATAAAACTAAAATATTAATTTTTTCTTCAAGTTCTTATAATTGTTACAAAAGTGGCAATTTTAAGAAACAAAAAAGGCCAGCGTATAGCTGCGCCTACGCTGTTTTATCACTGAGTCACACAATCATTTTATTATATTAACTAGTGGCCCGCCCTCACTTCGCTACGGGAACGAAATTCAGAAATGAGCCAATAGATGGCGCTGTGTCCAATTACATCGCGCAAGCGTTTCGTGTTTTCGGTTTACCTATAAGCCTTGTCGTTTTCTATAGAAGTTACCTCTTTTTAAATAGCATAGATAAATGAATTGGCGGCGCTAGTTCCAACGATTCCTCGCTTTAAATCATATCCCCGCTCGACCGGCTAATCCAGGCCTCACACTAGATTGGTCGGAATCCCTCTCATGTCCCACTTTGATTTTATTGTACCTTTTCTACATTTACGACTAGTTCTACCCGATTGGATTTGTGAAATGAATTTCAACAGTTCTCATCTTATGATGAAAAATGTGATGATGAAAATATTTCAAAATCAGGTTATCCTGATTTTGAAATATTTTTGACTAAAATCTATTATTGCTTCAAACCTCTTTAAACGGTAGTGCGTTCGATTTTAAATTTAAAAACTCATTTCTAAAAATACAAAAGAACAGTTTTATCTTAGCCATAATTTAATTTAAAAAAAAATCTACTATAAAAAAAATCTTAAAAATATTTTTTTAAATTTTCGATTCTTTTAGAACATAACCCGAGCCGGCTTACCTACTCGTACGCCAGTAGCTTGGGACAAACGAAAAACAGTGCAAGTTACTGTAGTGCGGCTACACGGCAGACTAACTCGTACGCTAGCAGATTATGTAATCAAGTGCTTTACTTATAACAAAGCCGACCCGTAAATGAGAGTTATGCCTGTTTCATTCAAAGAAAAATGACACAAAAATAAGTAGAAAACGCCTTTTCTATTCGTGGTAGAACTCTTCAGCAAAAAATCATCAAGTACTTTTCCTGCTCATCACATAAACTAATGTTGAATAAGGAGAACAGATATAAGACGATACAAGAAATCTCAAAAGTCAAACTACCTACTGCCATTGAATTTGTTATTTGTTAACTTCGGTTTCAGAGAGACGGATTATAAGTTGCGAGAGGAGCACAATATGGCACTTTCCAGGCTTCCCCATGTCATACGCTAAGCTGCCTGTCATAATGAAAATCCGAAAATGATAAAAACTTTTTGTAGGCAGATATTTTTAGTAACAGAATATTGAGTCTAAGATATAGGCCAAAACCTTCGATCGTAGAAACCCTAGAAGATAATAAAAACGCATGAAAAGTGTCACCATCAATGAAGGCCCCATTCGATTCAAGAGCGCTATTTGTTTTTGTCTTGTCGCTTTGTCGGAATTTAAAACTAAGTAAGCTATAAATAAGAATAAACATTTAAAATTATGATTTTTTTATTTAAAAAGAAAAACAATCATTGTCAGAGCGGTAAGATGACATTTAATTTTAACTTAAATTTAAATTATAAAACGACATTTTAAAAACGAATTCTGTAATACAAAAATTGTGTTCGTACAGTCATAATATTTTAATCGATATATCTAACTATGTACTTCAAATAATGAGAGAAAAAAGATGCGTAAGTTGCTAATATATCTTTTTATATCCTTTTAAGGATGATATTAAATTCAATTTAAAATTAAAAAACCAAATAAATGCTGCTAATAAATCGACCAAAATCTTATCTTGCAATATGTGAAAAGATACAAGTTAATGAGACGCATTCAAAAAGCCCTCTTTATTGTATTCCGCATTTAATTTACTTGTCAAACTGAGATTTCCCCTTGCTTATGAAGCTTTTGTATTAAAGAACAATGAGAGATACCACAGACAACCAAAACTCAACACAAATAAAACTGTCTTTTAAACAAAAGGCACTGCTAGAGACTAAGAAAGGAAAGGATTTCGTAACAGTTATTTAAAGGTAGGATAATCCATTTGTAATAATTTTCCGTTAGCAATTTATCAAAATGTAAGTTCCATTTATTGAGCGTGGAATGGAAGCAATAAAGAATTGAGTATTGCTTGTGGGTTCCACCGGTGGTGCCTATAAAAACCTGATATCAGTAAAAAATACTTAGTGCTCTTCCAAAACACGTTATCGCAAAAGCACAGACTAACCATACAATAAATATATCAAAATAGGAAACCTAAGCAATATAAAAGAAGGCTGGTCTAGCCGTCGATCCTCTACACCATTTAATATCAAATCATTTATTTGTGTCTTCATAATCTCTCATCTTAGTGTAATTCCTGGTTGCGTCCAATACTGTCGCTTTGGAGACCATGAGCCAGGATTTGATTCTGGTAATTAAGAAGTGGAAGGGGAAGCCTCTAGTTCTTTTTTTTTAGTGATAGGTAGCAGACGAATCACCTGATGGTAAGCAATGGCCGCCGCTCATGGACACTTGCAACACCAGTGGAGTTACAAGTGCGCTGTCAACCTTTTATCCCCTTCCCCCCCGGGTGGGCCTCCGGTACCCTCAGTCATTCAGCGAAACACAGCACAGGGGCTGCTTCACGCCGGTTTTCTGTGAGGCAGTGGTATCACTCCAGTCGAACCGGCCCATTCATGCCGAAGCGTGGCTCTCCCACAGTTTCACACTTTCGCTGTACTTTTACTCTACCTCAAGGTTGTCTGTAGGAGATGGCTATTAGTAATTAAAATATGACCTAGATAGAATTTGATTTGCCATTTTATTTATTTAATATTTTGTAAAAGAAAAATCGTTTTACATTAATGATTTAGCGGTCCCTTTCCGAGTTGGAAAACACGTAACTGATGTAATCTGAAAAAGCCTCTGACGTTTTTCATACTTTTTTCTTTCTACGGCACGTTGGCATGTCCTCTGTGAAGGACGTAAATGCATGCGTCGCACAGAGGATCTGATTTGAAATAAGCGGACATAAAAACGGAACTCCGAATTTTGTTTGGGATTTTACTGTACAGATAAAATTTACATGCCTATCGTAACGAACTAACGAAATTTTTAACAATGAAGAAGAACTTTGTCAAAATATGGTTCTTTAAAAATAAAATATAAATGTTTAAATTGATACCAACATATATCTGCAGATGGAGGACCATCATAGTAAACATCATAAACCATGAGGAATACGACTGGAGGAGGATACCTATTTTTCTGTTACCGATAACCACATACCTATTATGATATTTTGGTGTACGGGATATGCACAACAGACTGTTATTGGTTATTATTAATCAAGCAACATTTTTTTCTTTTTTTATGTGATAGGTAGCAGACGAGCAGGCGGATCACCTGATGGTAAGCAATTGCCGCCGCCCATGGACACATGCAACACCAGTGGAGTCACAAGTGCGCTGCTAACCTTTTATCCCCTTCCCCCCCGATGGGCATACGGTACCCTCACTCACTCGGCGAAACACAGCACAGGAGCTGCTTCACGACGGTTTTCTGTACATACCCGACAAATTAATGGGAAACGTGAAAAAAATCGATTAATCATGTTTACTTAAAGAACGGCTTATTTTTCATATTATTCCCGGAATGATCTTTAGTTTGTAAAAGTTTTGGAGTAGATAACATAACATTGATATGTTATACTTGAGCGACCCAATTTCGATTTTAAGTTTTGATCCTATATCCACCTTTTTCATGACGGAACCACTGTGCATCCCAACAAGATTGATGAGTCGTGTCTTGTGTAAAGCATGAGGCTTTGCTGTAATAACTTGATAATCGTATACAAATAGGGGCCTTTTTGTGGAATGCTTTTCAGAATGTATTCTTGTGTTGCTCAAACATGTTATTCATATGACGTATGCGGTTTTTTTCTACTTTGCTATTAATCGTACTAAGTGTACAAGATTTTGAAATAAGATTTTTTTTATTTATAAGGACAACCAACAAGGCATATACCCTACAAAAACACACAATACAAGCCAACATTATGGGCGACGGTCAAGAGGTAGACCCAGAAAAATGGCATGACAATTTAGACCACTACAAACAGGATTGACAAGCGCTGGCTACTGATAGAGACCAATGGAGGAGTTTGGGACAGGCCTTTGCCCAGCAGTGGGACAGTTTATACCAAACAAAAAAAAACTGATCGGGCTAATATTCGTATCGCATATTAAATAGCCAAGTTTAATTCAGTTCAAAAAGTCGCAATCATCATTTTATTTCATCAATTCCAATATGAGTGGCAATCCTTTAAAATGGTGCGGATCGATTAATGGCGATGAACAAAGCAATAATGGATGGACGATCGACATATCCCACTCCTAAATATAGGGCTGCTGGTTCTCAAAGCTGCTTTCATTTAGGTCAAACATGTAATCTAACGCTAGGTTGGTCTAGTGCAGTGGTTCTTAACCGGTGGTCCGCGGACCACTGGTGGTCCCTGGAGGCATTCCAAGTGGCCCGCGAAGACATTGTAATAAACAAGTGACGTGACGTGATGAGTCGAGTCAACACAACGCAAACGGCGCAGCGACGCATGTCCAAAGTGTGTGGTCCCTGACGCGACAGAATTTTGGTAAAATGGTCCCTCATGACTTAAAGGTTAAGAACCATTGATCTAGTGGTTAGGCCGTGGTCTCAGGAGCCTGGCTTCAATTTCCAGGTCAAGCAAAAAACATAGTTACGACTTTAATTTTACTTTTACCAAGATGTAATGAAAGTTTTGTAAACACCCTTGGGTAACAGCCGGCCAATAGTATAAAAATTTCCCGATTTCGGTGTCACAGTAGGCACTCAAAATTACTGGACACACCTTCCAGTAATTTTGAGTGCCTACTGTGACACCGAACATTCTAGGAGCGCACAGAATCTCGCGCTTATGGACCGCACCAGTATGAATACTGCACAGTGTACTCATTTTGAAATTTTATGTTTCCACAATACCATCCGTATCGTAAAAATTTTCACTATTTATTTTAACAAACAAAAAGTTAAAAAAAACGAGCGTACTCCTTAAAAGGCCGGCAACGCATCAGCGACCTCTCTGATCTCGCAGATGTTCATGGGCGGCGGTGATCACTTACCAGCAGGTGACCTGCCTGCTCGTTTGCCGCCTCTAGTATATAAAAAAAAAGTTTACGGAGAGCCAAAAGTAAACATAATGAACATTATATGCACGTCATCAAATTAAGAACCTACTCGAGTAAAAAGGGATTGAGTTGGTCTCATCCCATTGCTGAGAATGCTATTTGGCCTAGAACAGCCACAGGTTGGAAACTTGAATAGCGAAAGCGGCTACGCGATTGACCGAGGTAAGTATTTTAGCCCTGTATTTTAAATTTTTATTAAGGCAGTAATTTATTTAACATAATTAAACGGGTAGTAAATGTATGCATCCATAATTCATAATCCAATTTAATGATTAAATAAAACACAATTAAAAAATAAATTACCGAAAAAAGAAAATTACGGGTAGACACATCCGCCATTATCGCTGTTGCACGGTTTTATATTTTCCCCTTTATGCAAAGTTAGTGGTATACTCTTCCCATATTTTACTTCCGCAACATTTCATTTCATTTTCTGTTGAATATGGAACTATAATAATGGCGGTTTTGAAAAGCGAGGAAACAAAAATAAATATTGCAACCTTTGCTTGCGGGATTTCCGTAAACTTACGATTCGTATGTCTTGAAAAGAAAATGTCTCAATTACTTTAGACGACAGTAAGAAGAAACTATTATTCTAGAATATTAAAAAATAAAATGCATTAATAATTAAACATACACAAAACATGTATGTTTTTTCTTCTTTCTAATTGTATTGTTATTGGTAGTTAGGAAAGTGTTAAGATTGCATCAATTGAAAAACAAATAAGACAAATAAAAATAAATAAATAATTCACTACACAGCATTAGAGGAGATACTTTGGTAATCTTTAATAAGAAATCAGAAAGAACGTCGCTTTTGTCGATATTTATAGCCTCCATTCTTCGCACGACTGCAATAATTTCGTGAAAGTCATGACATTTACTTTTCCCGACGTTGTTGTTGATAATTTCTTGTTGCTTTTCCTCTTTCCCTTCACTTTTCCTTCCATTATGTTTTTTGGTAAATGGTTTTTTGGTGTTTGTGGTTTTGGCGTCTTGGTAAACGCAGTGTAGGACGACCTCAGGCCAGATGGAGTGACGATCTGCGCAAGACGGCTGGCTGGAGCTGGATGCGAGTAGCCGAAGATCGATCAAAGTGGCGAGCATTTGGAGAGGCCTATGTCCAGCAGTGGACTGCAACAGGCTGATGATGATGATGATGTTTTTTGGTAGCACGATGTCACATTTGGTAGTGACCCTGCCTCATACGTCCGTAGGTCGGGGGCTCCAACCTCATCCTGGACAAACATTGATGTGATAAACACTTGTATCGTGTCACCTCCTCCAAATTTTCTTAAACCGCAAAATAACTATGCATAGAAGGATGGCTAGCTACATTACGATAAAAAGAAGCTTATCTTTTACTTCTACACATCCCTGCGCGCTTACACTGATCTCGCCATCCATACTAATATTATAAATGCGAAAGTAACTCTGTCTGTCGGTCTGCTACTCTTTCACGCCAAAACTACTCAACGGATTTAAATGAAATTTGGTATACAGATAATCTAGACCCTACTACTATACAGATAATCTAGATATTTGGTATACAGATAATCTAGAAAGGACATAGGCTACTATTTATTGCGAAAAGGGGGTTGTAAGGGGCGTAAAAAGTTACTTTTCCACGCGGACGGAGTCGCGGGCGGTCGCTAGTGTTCAATATTTTTTTGCGTATACATATTTCGTCTCTGTTTTATGCTAAAACATACTGAGATTACTTTACACGCAAGTACGAGTATCTATGTATAATATATATATATATATATAGCGTAGCCTCTTTAGCATGCGATGTTGTCAGCTGTCTGTCACACAGAATTCACCTATTTTTGCCCCAGTTTTGGTTAAATACAGCCTACGTTTGGTTTATTTCCCTGCTTTATTCGTCTTAGCACGCGTCAAGTTTAAACGGTACACTGATACATTTTAACGACATATCGTGTCAATGTGGGCCGTGATATCTTTTTACTGCTCGAAAGCGCAATATGTTGCTCTTTATTTACTGCTGATCATAAATTTACTTTTATGACTGTCTTATTTTCACAAGAATAAGAGCACCGAGGTGCTGCCTTCGATAGAATTTCCCTTTTTATTTCTAACGTTCGTTTCCGTCAATAAACACAGTTTTATCACAGTGCTCGAATAATCAGTAGCTGCTATTTTAAAAATCAGTGTATTAAAAAGTGCTTCTCCTGAAGGCTCAAGACTGAGCCAAATCTCTAGATTTTTAATTCTTTTTTATTAATTTTGGATAGGTAATTAGTTTCTAAAAACGTGGCAATCACCATCATTATCATATCAAGCCTATTGCCATTCCGATCAATTTTTCGCTACTCGCATCCACCTCTCGCCAGCCAAACCATTCGCCACATTATACCATAATAGGCCACCGCACTTAGGGTCAATTAACATTTATTATCTTTAATACATTTTTTTCATTCAATAACCGTCATTATATTTTTTTTTCGAATTACAAGGTTTTAATAATGAACTTTTAAAATTAAAAGATGTCCGAATGCGATCTTCTTATCAATCTCTGGCTACTGTTTTTCTTTATTCTATGGTTTTATAGATGTTTTGCGTTGGCCGCCGTCGTCTTTTTTTGCAATGGAAATTTTCCACTTGGAATAATGTAGCCTCCTTTAGACTTTTGGAAATGGACTTTGAACGTATAATGGGATTCCGTATTCATAAAAATCAAAATTACAATAAGCGACAAAGATCAAGAAAAGTGTAAATGTTAATTTTGCTGCGTGTTTATTCGAGTAAAAATACTTAAAAGAGTCAAGCACTTCCAATAGCCATTATAGGCAGTAGCTTATTTTATATTTACGCATTTGGTAGTAACTCTACTATTGTAGGGTTTGCGTACTTTATGATCATAGTTTTGTGTGTAACAAGATTTTGCTAAATATAACACTTAAAAAAATTGTTGAAGGGTTCATTTGTTGTGGGTTCGAGCCCCACCTAAACCCTTCAATGATTTTTATTTGCATTATGTACTTAAGACTAAAAAGGTTTTTTTTCATAATTTTATTTTATTTTTATACATACTTTTTGGCGCAATAATTATGAATTACATCAGATAAGAAGGAGGGTCAAATGCTTGTGTGTCGTAACGAAAAAAAAAAACATGGTAAATTACAAAGCACGATGCCCAAAAATGGCCATAGCACGCCCATAAAAAAGATTTTGGTTAAAAATTATGTTTTTAATTATTTTTAATGGTCAACATATTCGTTTTAACCCCTAAAGTCCAAAATAATTTATCACACTAAATAAGTTTTGAATTGACCCCACTAACACAGGAATCATTCTTTTCCTGGAAGTGCAGAGCCGAGTTGCCATTTTAGAGCCAAACGTCAATTAAATCGATTCTTATCGATTAGAGTACGCACCACCACTCAAGGGGGCGGATTTTTAAGGATCTAAATAAAAGTACCTAAGAACGCGTCCTTAGGTATATTAGGCGTTATTTTCTTTATTTATTCAAAATAGAACAATTAATAGCAGCTCATAATTTCCCAAAATGTCAACATGCCAAACGTCAATAGCAGCCAAACTGCTGTTTTTTTCAGTGAGTGAGGGTACCGGAGACTAAGCGGGGGTTACCATACTTGAGAAGAGAGAGAGGTTACCGTCTTTCGCGCTTTTTTATCCAGTGTCGTGACAGATTCCTTGCTTCACGCTTGCGGGCCAGTATGGTGATGCCAACGATAGGATACCCTGAGGATACTTCATCCGTTGTCTACCGTTGGCTACCATTTTGTTTACCACCAGGCTGAATCATCATCATCATCATCATTTCAGCCAATAGACGTCCACTGCTGGACATAGGCCTCCCCCAAAGTTCTCCACACAGATCGGTCCTGCGCCACCCGCATCCAATGGACTCCCGCGACCTTTACCAGATCGTCGGTCCACCTGGTGGGAGGCCTGCCACGACTGCGGCCTCCTGCGCGTGGCCTCCACTCAAGAACCTTTCCACCCCAACGGCCGTCTGTTCTTCTCGCAATGTGCCCTGCCCATTGCTACTTCAGCTGGATGCAGCTTTCAGGCTGAATGGAGTCAATAAAAATAAAAAATAATAATAAATAAATATCCCAGGACACCAATTAGGTACACAAAAAACAATATGAATGTATTTTTTTAATAATTTGAAACAATCGATATTGATTACTGTTTCATTTATTCAATAGGTATCGATTGTTATATTTGCAGTGGCAACTCCACTTACAATACGTCAAACGTCATTTTACGTAAATTCACGTTAGCTCTCGAGTTTGAACTTTGAAATTGAGTATAATATTTTATTAACTAAAACAACGAATTTGAATAAATATGGACTCCGGTGATCGATCTAATCCTGAAGACCTTGGCTTGAACATGGATTCCGCTCCCGCTTCCTCCGCAACCACTCGCCCGCCATTATCGCTGAGGTGCAAAATCTCATTCAAAGATTGATTAATCAGTGGTAAATAAGTATCGTAATATCTTTTGATTGTTTAACAATTTACAGTGGACAATATGATTGTATTATATGGGCTTTTTCATTGCAACAGGTATTAACAAGCGACGACATTAAAGTATTAAGGTATTAACAAGAATTATTCTTGCTGGACAGCAGCATGGAGTGAAATAAGACAGCTTACTTCTGCAGATCAACAAAGTGCACCAATTGTTGGTCATACACATGTATGCATCTCCTGTGGACGGTAGCTTTTACGAAGAAGATCACACACATTGACAAATATCACACCTCGTGTGGATGGTATTAGACAAGATATTACTCGTCAAATTGCACCTCGTGAGGTAAGTTTTTGACTTTATTAAGGTTGCATTTATTTGTGTTGAGAAATCTGATCGATGTTGATCTTGATCAACAGTAATAATACAGGTTGTGCAGCAATACAACAATACTGTTGCAATTGTATTGTAGGCCGTCGAACTGTGGGATGCTGTGCCCACGTCTTGTCGGTGATCTGGTATTTGGGATGGGCTCGCCATGAAAGTAATATAGCAGTACCTGCGCAATTTCTGTATGACGTCTTAATTGTTTATGACGATGAATAAAGAACGTTTTTTAAATGAATTTCCGACTTTTACTTATCTGATGATTACCTCACAACAATAATTACATTATATACTATATTTTACGCATAAAATTATTGGTGTGCGCTTTTCGGCCAAAACTATTCTGAACTTTGGGCATTCCCCTTTGTAGTATAAATAAGCTCTGAACTAAGTTGTGAACGAACAGAACGTGGCGAAAAAATGGGAGTTGAAGTAGATACGGGACCCCAAAAAGGAAACAAATATACTTAATCATCTATTTTTAAAGAAAACAAAACAATCCTTGATGAAAGCGATTTACAAAGATTGGCTCATAAATCCGACAGAACGTGAAGTCATGAAAACATCGGAATCATTTGCATTTTATTGGAATACACTGGAATTTACATCACAAAAGATTTCATCAATCGGTCTCTAAAACAAAACAATTCAAATTAAATGAAATCACAGACGGACCCTGAAACGTCCGCATACCTTTTGTTAGAGACTTTATTTGTTTTTTTTTTTTGTAATTATATAAAACATACTGGCTGGCAAAATAATGAAAATTATTTATCAACCTCACTGGCGAATTTTTCTAACACTGGGCCATCGAATAATTTCGGTAGTATCTCGACTATTTCTTTAATTCTTTGCTTTACCAGCTTATGATAATACATAACCTGTACTTACTGCTGGACGTTTCGGCTACGTTACAGCAGCCATGGTCACAAATTCCCATTTATAATAAAAGTAAAGTATCAGCCTAAATACTGATTACTGTCCCACTGCAGGGCAAAGGCCTCCGTCGTAGAAATCAAGTTATCACTACTATGATGGGATTAGGCTTGCCTAATGCAGATTGGTAATCAAAAACCCGAGTTATGTTCGAAAAATTCTAAACATACCTACTTTTTGCTCGGTCTAGGTATCGAGCACGGGACCCCGAGATCACGGCCCGGTACTTAACCACTAGACCAACGGGGCGTTCCTATAATAATAATAGTTATAATGCAACGCATAAATTCAAAGAACCATTTAGTAAAAGAGTTTAATTAGCAGAAGCATTCATCCGGTAAGTGAAAGCTGTTCGAATGCCACTCGAAGTATCTTTAGAATTATTTACATAGAAAAATTGCTGTATAAAATAAAGTACTTATGTGACCTTAAGTTGTTAATTAAACATCTGTTTGCTGAAAACTTTACATTAATTACTTGCAAAGTTCATTCTCTTGTGTATTGGAAATTTGGAAATTTAAATCAATTTGATTAAACTAAAACCTCGATCTAAACTTTGCCAGTGTGTGCGCATAATAAATAAGAAGAAATTGAGACAACATCACATACTTAAATGCCCTGCTTTAACACTTAAGTTCTCTTTTGTATTATGGAAACCAGGAACGACGAGGGTACCACAAACACGCAGACCCATTACAGTAGTAATCATAGTAGTTCATTTCTGATGTAGAGCTCCATAAGAGGAAGAGCCACTCTTCGCCATGAATGGACCGGCTCGACCGGAGTGATACCACGGCCTTACAGAAGACCGGCGTGAAACAGCACCTGCGCTGCTTTTCGCCGAGTGAAGGAACCCTCTTTCCGTAGGCCCAATTGGGTGGAAAGGGGGCAGCGCACTTTTGAATCTACTTGTGTTGCGGTTGTTTATGGGTTTTTTTTTATATTATAGGAAGGCAAACGAGCAAGCGGGTCACCTGATGGTAAGTGATCACCGCCGCCCATGGACATCAGCTACACCAGAAGGAGTGCGGATGCGTCGTTTCTTGAAGAAGTGGGTGGCGCCACTCGCTTGCCATCATGTGATCCGTCTGCTCGTCTACCACCTATCACATAAAAAAAGGTTATACAGTTCATTTAGTCAACCATATTCTATATTCCAGCATGTCATTACATACATATGTGCAGTAAACGTGAATCTAATAGTGTTTATTATGTAAATTGATCACTGCGCAGTGCCAATTCTCTTCTCACACAGAATTATCTACGCCCGTACTCGTGATTGGGTTATATAACACTAAAAATAGTTACAATAATTTGTATCATACTCGTTGTTACTTACATTTCGAACATAGCTCAGGTTTGTGATCACAAATTTGACAACCGTCAACAAGCGGTGATAAAGCCTAATTTCATCATAGTGATGAATTGATTTTTATGATGGAGGCCTTTGCCCTGCACTGGGACAGGATATAGGCTGATACTTTAATTTTTACTCCTTGTTAAAGAGCAAGCAGCATAGGGGTTAATTAAATAGTGGTGTAGTACTTAACACTTCAGTGGATAAAGCATGCACCATACAAGATATCGCTGGTTAGAATTTTAGGGTGCACCAAAGGATTTTAAATTTTTTCACCTGATTTCAAAAGTGGTCTTATGTTAATATTGGTTTTAAACTGATGCTGAAAGCACAGCATAAGTAAAATACCTAAATTTAAAAATATCCTTGAAGAATATTTGCTTTTTATTTTTATAAAAAAAATAAGAATTTCTTACATTATCGGCATTATTTCGTAACTTTAACTAGCTTTATTCGTTTTTTTTTATTAAAAGGATTTAAGTTTATACTATTAGCACACCTGCAATAAAATATACATATTTTGTAGGTAAGTCAGATATTTATTTACATTATCTTTATGTTGGTAACTACTTGATTGTTGTTCTGAGGTACTTAACCGAAAATTTCTCATGCGACTCCGCGTCGCCGAAGTCCTGTGGCGACTCACATTAGCCGATACGTTGAGTTATAACGAAGTACCTGTATAGGGTATATGTTATTAAGTACATTTAGGGTACGTATATCGAGCATTCGTATATTAAGTTACACGTTAATATGTGAAATACACTCTTTTAATATAAAGTGGACTCGATTTTCCGCACTTATACTCACTTTCGGTCCATTGTATGTGATGTCTGAAATACACAATCGTATTTACATTCCAATGTATATTTCTATGAACATTTAGATAAAAAATAAGTAAATAATAAATAGTTACATATGTTCCAAGAATCCACGCATCCTTATTACAAAAGTGATTTGTGGCAACGATTACCACGTTTCTTTGCGTTTAGTATAATTGTTGAGATTGGTAAGTCTATGATATTGACTTAAATCTATCTATATCTATATTATTTATAAAGAGATAACTTCTATAGACAACGACAAGGCTTATAGGTAAACCGAAAACACGAAACGCTTGCGCGATGTAATTGGACACAGCGCCATCTATTGGTTCACTTCTGAATAACGGTCCCGAAGCGAAGTGAGGGCGGGTCACTATTTTAAATAAATGCGCTTATACTGCCATAAATATCTTATTTACAGATCAGCTGGCAGATCAGCTTTTCTATGCCTTCAAATGGCAAGACTTAGTGATACAAATCAATATGCAAATGTGTATTATTACCACCTACGTTCTGGGTACATATAAAATATTCTGAATCTGGATAATTTGAATGATATCAGACATAACTTCGCATCCATATCAATTGAATATTGAACAGTCGAAAATCGTATCTCTGGAATGAATATCTACATCGAATCAGTGTTTAATTGCATTAATTCAGCGATGTGGATATAGAAAACATATTGAAATCAGCTTTGGATTTCGTTATATCACAGTATAGTGTACACTGCAAATAAACCTGCCGATTTTCATATGCGAAAGAGTTTATCAACGAAAAAGAGTCAAAACGAATTACGCAAAAAGAGTACCTATTAGATAAACATGTAAAAAAGCTATCTAAATTAAATATTACGTCATGATTCTAACATTATTATAAGGTACTAGCGGCCGCCCGCGACTCCGTCCGCGTGGAAAAGTAACTTTTTACCCCCCTTTCAACCCTTTACAACCCCCTTATCGCAATAAAAAGTCCTATGTCCTTTTTCAGGGTCTAGATTATCTGTATACCAAATTTCATTTAAATCCGTTGAGTAGTTTTGGCGTGAAAGAGTAGCAGACAGACAGACAGCGTTACTTTCGCATTTATAATATTAGTATGGATTAAGATATTTCTTCACGGGAATTAATAAAATAATTTATTTTATTTAATGTGCTCAAATAAATATTTTTCTATTTCTATTTCAAATACGCCCGATTTTCGGATCTACCCTTTTATGACTTACTACATTTTGAGTGAACTGTGGCAACACTGTTAATTTTACTAATGTAAGTTGCAACCAAAATGAACTTGGTCGGAATCAATTATCGTTCTTAAAATGAAATAGAAGCCAGACGTTACCAGATGGGTAATTTAGTCGTTAAATCGAATTAAAGTAACGAATCGATTAGTGTAATTAATTATGATTTATGAATACTTAAGTGAGGGCGAGGCGATGCAATACCTTTAACTAGCTGCAACCTATATTAATATACGAGCAAATATTAATATCAATGTGCAGTTGCACCTGTTCTTTATCATTGGGTAATTACATCATTGGATGTAACCTACATAAATGGCGTAAGTTATTGGGCAAGGAGATACGAGTATCATCGAAATAATAATCATATTGCATTTGACAATACTTTACTCATTGTAATTATACATACAAGTAATTATAGTTTCAAAAAACACCAAATTATTCGATGCCGGCAAATGTATTTTTATTTTACAGTATGTTAGATATTAATACGGTATTGAATACGCTATGCCAAGTAGGTAAGTGGTAAGCTTTTTTTTTGTTTTAATCCGCAACAAACCTAATCATTTTGCACACTGACGCCTTTTACATTTATTATTTGAAATGGTGACATAGAAATGAAATCTGCACATTGTGCATTGCTACGTACGTAAGTCGTAGATTTCATAGCGCAGTAACAGTGTCGTAGTATGCTACGGTTATTTTAGCTTGCTACGATACGGATTGCTGCTACGACCGCTACGAAACGACTACATAAAAATGTTTTATAACAGATGTAAATTTTACAGAAATCGAACTGTAAAATAATTTATTGCTACGTACTAAAGTGATTTAGGCAAAGATTCAAATGTCATTAGTAATTAATGTCATTTCAATTGTCATTAGTAATGAATATCATTTCAATTGTCAATAGTAACTTCATAATCATCATCATCAGCAACCCACACTCGTCCACTGCTGGATATTATAGGTTTCGCCTAATGCACGCCACTGCTCGCGCATTAGACCCTGTCTCATACGCCAAAGGTTTTTTTTTTTTTTTTTTTTTTATAGGATAGGGGGCAGACGAGCATACGGATCACCTGATGTTAAGCGATTACCGTCGCCCATGAACACCTGCAACTCCAGGGGCTTCACAGGTGCGCTGCCGGCCTTTTAGAGCGAGATATGCCCTTTTCTTGAAGGTTTGTAGGTCGTAGTGGTCCGGAAATACCGCAGGTGGCAGTTCGTTCCATATTTTTGTCGTACGCGGCAGAAAGTTCCTGGCAAAGCGCACAGTAGTGGACTGCCAGCCATCCAGATGAAATGGATGGAACTGCTGCCGCGTGGAACGATGTCGAAACGAGGCGGCAGGAATCAAACCGATCAATTCCTCGGAGCACTCCCCATGGTATAAGCGATAGAGAATGCACAAAGACGCAACATCTCTCCGCAGCGCCAAGGGGTCAAGCCGACTAGTGATATCCCGGCAATCGACGATTCGAGACGCTCTCCGCTGGATCCGGTCTAGAGGAAGAAGCTGGTACGCAGGTGCTCCTGCCCAAAGATGAGAGCAGTACTCCATATGCGGCCGGACTTGCGCCTTATATAGCTGAAGGCGATGAGCCGGAGTGAAGTACCGTCTCGATCTATTTAGCACGCCAAGCTTCTTTGAGGCTAATTTAGCCTTGCCCTTTAGATGGTCCCGGAATTGGACTTCGCTCGATATGTCGATACCAAGTATACCAATAGTGGCTGAGGCATTTAAGGGGGTGCTCTCAAAATTAGGAAATGCGACCCAAGGATTTTTTTTTGCGGTGAACGCACAAACTTGTGTTTTGCTGGGGTTGAATCGGACCAAGTTAAGTCTACCCCAATCTGAGATTTCGTTCAAACATGCTTCCATCTCAGACACAAGTTTGTTTCGGCTCTCGATGACGTTTTCCCGAGAAATATTAGCGCAGCCGTTGTAAAACGCATCGCCCGTACTGTCATCCGCATAGCAATGAATATCGCGTTTATGCAAAATATCATTGATATGAAGAAGGAACAGTGTGGGCGATAGCACACAGCCTTGCGGGACTCCAGCATTTATGGACATAGTGTCGGAGCATTCACCGTCAACTAAGACCTTGATGCTTCTATGTTCCAAAAAGCTAGAGACCCATTCGCATAATTTCTCGGGAAGCCCATAGGAAGGAAGCTTCGCGAGAAGCGCCTTGTGCCAGACCCGATCAAAGGCCTTCGCAATGTCCAGACTAACCGCCAATGCCTCTCCCTTACTCTCAATCGCCTGTGCCCAACGGTGAGTCAGGAAAGTCAGCAAATCACCAGCTGACCGACCCTGGCGGAAGCCGTACTGTCGGTCGCTAAGCAACTCCTGACCCTCGAGATACCGAAGGAGCTGGCTGTTAATTATGGATTCCATAACTTTTGAGAAAAGGGAGGTTATGGCTATCGGTCTATAATTGGACGGATCTGAGCGGTCGCCTTTCTTGGGGATCGGGTGGGACTAAGGCCGTCTTCCAGGACGTCGGGACAACGCCAGAAGAGTAGGAAAGCCGAAAGAGTTGCGTGAGTACCGGTGCCAACTCCGGAGCGCACATCTTTAGCACAATGGGTGGGATTCTATCGGGCCCACTCGACTTGTGAACGTCTAGAGACATGAGGGCTAAACGCACCGAGCGTTGGTGGAAGCGGATGTCGGGCATACACCCATCGCACTGCGGTATGCTCGGTGGTACCTGGCCCCCATCATCTAAAGTCGAGTTGGACGCAAAGAGTTTGCCCAGAAAGTCGGCTTTCTCTTTTGCGCCATGGGCTAACGAATCATTTCCCGTGCGCAAAGGAGGAAAAGATGGCATGCAGAAATTACCTTCGATAGCTTTGGCGAGAGACCAGAACGCACGTGTTCCCGAAGGAAGACGTTCAAGTCTCTCGCCGATTCTACCGATGTGCACCGACTTCGCTCTTGCAATGTCTCTTTTGAGGGACCTGGAGGCGAAGTTGTACTTCTTTTTGAGGGCGCTGGTATTTTCATCCCCCGTCGCCACCGCATCAGCCCAGGCTTGGTAAGCTTCCTGCTTCTTACGAGAAGCTTTTCTGGAAGATGAACCAAACCAGGGCCGAAATCTGCCACCGATAGGAACCACAGAAGACGGAATGAAAAGTTCCATTCCCTGCAACACCACATCGGCAACAGAGTCAGCAACGACGCTGGGATCATCCGGCAAGAAGCACACCTGCCTCCAAGGGTAGGATGCAAAAAAAGACCGCATTCCATCCCAATCTGCTGACCTATAGTGCCATACACGGCGCCCGCGTGCTTTCCGCGGTCGAGCCAAGTCTGTGAGTGGCACTTTACTACGGACAAGGCAATGGTCCGAGGAGCCCAGTGGAGCAACAACGGATACGTTGTAGCCGTCCGAGTGAGAGGTCAGCAGAAGGTCCAACAGTGAAGGAGCATGGCCGTCCACATCTGGGATTCGTGTGGGCGTGGTAACCAGTTGTGTCAGTCCATTTGCAAGAGCGAAGTCGTGAACAGATCGACCTGCGTAATCAGTTTTACTGGACATGAGCCAGTCGGCGTGGTGGGCATTAAAATCGCCAAGGAGAATGATTTCCGCAGAAGGGATCTGCTGCTGCACAATGTCCGAAGCCATCTGGATGCGCTCAAAGAGTCGGTCAGTTTCGGTGTCACCGCTATGGGACCTGTAAAGGCACGCATAAACGCGAGGGTGGTCGTCGCTGTCTACACGGAGCCATAAAATAGATAGGTCCCGACCTTCAAGATTGCTGAGGCGATGAGAGCTGATATCGTCTCTGACGTACACACACACTCCAGCCCTAGGTAAAAAGGAATGTTCTAATCCATACCCAGGGTAGGTAAGGTAGGACGTGTCCGCTGGAGACGATATCTGCGTCTCAGTCAGAAAGAGCATAGCCGGCTTTGCTGTCTCTAAATGGTGGTGTACAGCATTCAGGTTGGAATGTAGGCCCCTTATGTTACAAAAGTCCACATCTAGTGTGGCAGGGGGTGCCTTGGTGTTCTTGCTCTTAGCCCCAACATTAGTGGACACAGTTTTGCCCCCCCCAGAATACGAAGGGCAGCCTGGGCGACCAAGCTCAGGCGCAGATTGTACTGAGCGTGGACGTCCAGAGAGGGATTCTCCAACGCTGGCGCAGTTGGTACCCTCCTGGGGTAACTTCTTGGTTTTCAACTGTGCCATAGGGGGGAGGGGGGTTTGGGCTTCCGGTGATCTCACTCACTCGGCGAAACACAGCACAAGCGCTGCTTCACGCCGGTCTTCTGTGAGGCCGTGGTATCTCTCCGGTCGAGCCAGCCCATTCGTGCCGAAGCGTGGCTCTCCCACGGACAAGGTTGTGGGTTCGATCCCGACCGGGAGAAACATTCGTGTTGATGAATACTTGTGTTTGTTAAGTGTCTGGGTGTAATATTACACAAGTGCTTAAGCCAATTTTAGTACTGAGTCAGGTCAATGTACCTATAAGATTTTGTGTGAATTTATTTTTATTATTATTTATATTATTCACTCTTCTCTTGACACTAAACAGTTGTACAGTGAAATCAGCATTAATTGAAAGTGTTATATCAGTGAGGGTTATTGCAAATGCAAATCCGATAGATGGCGTTACGTTGACGTCAGGTCCCACAACAAGTGGATTGGTACATGACGTATCATTATCAAAATGATGAAGTTATGTTATGAAACAATAAATGTCGTCAAAGTTGGACCTGACGTCAACGTAACGCCATTTATCGGAGTTTGCATTTGCAAAAAACCTCGTTGATACAGCTCTCAAATCAATCTATTTACCAAAATAACCTGTCCATTGTCCTATAGGAACCCATCTTCGCAACCTTTGTTTCAAAGCAAGTACTCTCGTGCCCAAGTGCCCAGAAAAGTAACAAATGAAGAGAAACTGCCCCGAGTGGTGTAAGATGTCGGACCGGAACACAAACAGCCGGTGATGCGATCGTTGATTTATAACGACCACTTGGATCTGCCCGCTGCAGGGTTACCTCTAACTTCTCCGATATAAAAATAAATTTTCACAAATTTACTTGATAACTGTGGGAGAGCCACGCTTCGGCATGAATGGGCCGGCTCGACCGGAGTGATACTACTGCTTCATAGAAAACCGGCGTGAAGCAGCCCCTGTGCTGTGTTTCGCCGAGTGAGTGAGGATACCGGAGGCCCACCCGGGGGGAAGGGGATAAAAGGTAAGCAATTGCCGCCGCTCATGAACACTTGCAACACCAGTAGAGTTACAAGTGCGCTGCCAACCTTATATCCCCTTCCCCCCCAGGTGGGCCTCCGGTACCCTCACTCGGCGAATCACAGCACAGGGGCTGATTCACGCCGATTTTCTGTGAGGCAGTGGTATCACTCCGGTCGAGCCGGCCCATTCATGCCGAAGCGTGGCTCTTCCACATACAAATCTATTTAGTTGTCTAATGATTCAATTTCATAGACTTTCAAAAGCTCATTCCCGTTTACTAAAAGACAATTGATCTGCAAAATGTAAGATGTTACTAGATATATTTGTGTGTATGTATTGCAGCCAATAGAAATGATGTACATACACACAAATATATCTAGTAGTATCTGTGTATGTACATAAGTAGCTATATCCAACTTTTTTGTAAGATGATGCTTCAAAGGTAAAAATAGACCTACTTATTGTTTTTGTATTCTTTGTCCTCGAACAAGGAAACTCAAGGAAGTTACGAGCAGTGAAGTCGATTCTTGATTTATAATGACCACTTAGAACAAGATGCAGGGTTGCCGCTAGGACTGTAGCTATGAGTTGTAAAAGCCGTCTTCCCAAACTAAAAACAGACTTGTAAATGTGTAGGGCGTAGTTAACTATATTTTAGTAATCAGATTACTAACTACGATTTAAAGTAGTTAACTACATGTAATCATAACTACATGTAGTTAACTACATGTAATCAAACTACATGAAGTAGTTGTTAATCTGATTACTGTAATCAAGTAGTTATGATTACTTGATTACCTACTGATTGTTTATGTTCTACGAACTTACATTTCGTCGAATATTACCTATATACCGACACATAATGTCATAAAATAGGTATTCTGTACATAAAAAAATCCGATCGTTTCAATGAAGTTTGTTTATTTCAAGGATTGAAGACTAATATTGTGAAATAATTTGTAGACGTATACATCCTAATATTATAATTGGTTAAGTGTGTCTGTCTGCCTGTCTGTCTGTCTGTCTGTCTGTCTGTCTGTCTGTCTGTCGGTCTGTCTGTCTGCCTGACTGTCTGTCTGTCTGTCAGTCTGTCAGTCTGTCAGTCTGTCAGTCTGTCAGTCTGTCAGTCTGTCAGTCTGTCAGTCTGTCAGTCTGTCAGTCTGTCAGTCTGTCAGTCTGTCCGTCTGTCCGTCTGTCCGTCTGCCTGTCTGTCTGCCTGTCTGTCTGCCTGTCTGTCTGTCTGTATGTCTGTCTGTCTGTCGGTCTGTCTGTCTGCCTGTCTGTCTGTCTGTCAGTCTGTCAGTCTGTCCGTCTGTCCGTCTGTCCGTCTGTCTGTCTGCCTGTCTGTCTGTCTGTCTGTCGGTCTGTCTGTCTGTCTGTCTGTCAGTCTGTCAGTCTTTCAGTCTGTCCGTCTGTCCGTCTGTCTGTCTCTCTGTCCGTCAGTCAGTCTGTCAGTCTTTCAGGCTGTTAGTCTGCCAGTCTGTCTGTCTGTCAGTCATCTGTGTGTCTGTCTGGTTAATCACAAAAACATTGGTTAGATTAGATTTGAACAGTGACCAGCCAAAAAATCTTGAACTTCTCTTATTTTCAGAATTACTTACATTTACCAACTCATGTTGGTAAATCTTAGGATTTACAGTAGTTCGAGCTTTTACAGTAACAGATACATGCATGAGCGATCCGCGAAACCAAACATTCAAGGAAGGAAAAAGTAGTCAAAAAAAGTAATCATGTAATCGTGATTGCAACTACAATTTGTAGTTAGTAATCATAAAGTTTAACTACTTTTTACGATTACATTAAGTAGTTAGTAATCATGATTACTAACTACTTAATGTAATCGTAGTTAGTAATCAGTAGTTAGATTACATTTTGCCCAACACTGCTTGTAATGTAAGAACATCGACCGAGTTTATTGATGGTTGTTGCCATGGTATAATTTGCCATCACGCTTTTAATGTGACACCGTGACGAAACTAGCGCCGCTATTGATTGTGACGATTATAGTATATTTAAAAAAATCTTTCTATCGCATTTTTTTGAGATGCGTAACAATATTTTTTACACGCGCCAATTACCTTCTTCACTGAAACTATTATGTAAATTATTGTGATTTGTAGGAAGAAATTATTACATAAGTGTGCCCCAAAAAAATATTAATACTTTCCTTTATGTTTTCATCCTTAATTGTCACTTAAGTTAAATTTGATCTTTATTTTAATAGCCAAAAAGACTACCCATATTTAAGATAATGACCATTAAGGTTAAATGACGTCTCTGAGGTTGGCAGTAAGACACTAAGATAGTGGTAACCCTATTCCCGTCGTGTCGAGTGGTGGGACGTGGCCCGGTAAGTGCAAAAAGTTTGATATAGAATCAAATTTCAAAACTGGTAAACACTTTTTGACCGCGACCGTACATGTATATATAATCTTGTACTTTCTTGAGCACTTGCATACTTTTTAATTTCCTTAAAAGTAGCTCCCAGTTTTTTCTCCTCCTCCAGGCTCCATCTAGTGCTTGTGAAAGTTCCAGAACCTTTCTCCAGACCTTTCATTCCGCAACTAATAGTTTGGTCTCTTCCATGAGAGTTAGCGTCCAAGCCTCACAGTCGTACATTAACATTGGGCGTATTACCGATTTGGCGTATTCTCTTCTCTCTTCTTCTTCAGCAGCTTGTACCTATTTGCCCACTGCAGAGCATAG
Organism: Cnaphalocrocis medinalis; assembly: GCA_014851415.1. Lineage (NCBI taxonomy): Eukaryota > Metazoa > Arthropoda > Insecta > Lepidoptera > Crambidae > Cnaphalocrocis > Cnaphalocrocis medinalis. The sequence continues at coordinate 1,808 of JABMDO010000690.1, read as the reverse complement.
GCCTCTCTAATTTCCCTCCACTTCCTTCTGTCGTGGGTCTTCCTGGACCACGCTGTCCCAGCTTGAGCCTTGATGTCGCCTTGTTGGGCGTATTACCGATTTGTAAATACTAATTTTCGTGCGTACAGTTTTTATACTAGAGGCGGAAAACGAGCAAGCGGATTACCTGTTGATAAGTAATCACCGCCGTTCATGAACATCTGCGAGATCAGAAAGGTCGCTTCGCGTGGCGGCCTTTCTTTTTTTTAATGTGATAGGTAGCAAACAAGCAGGCGGATCACCTGATGGTAAGCAATTGCCGCCGCTCATGGACACTTGCAACACCAGTGGAGTTACAAGTGCGCTGCCAACCTTTTATCCCCTTCCCCCCGGGTGGGCCTCCGGTACCCTCACTCACTCGGCGAAACACAGCACAGGGGCTGCTTCACGCCAGTTTTCTGTGAGGCAGTGGTATCACTCCGGTCGAGCCGGCCCATTCATGCCGAAGCGTGGCTCTCCCACATTTAATAATAATGCTAAATTAATTTAATAATAATGGCCTTTAATAATAATGAACATAAAATAATTAAGGATAACATTTTCAACAAAATAATTCAACGCTACAATACTTACCATGTACTCTTAATAGTAGTAATAAACATGTTGAGGAATATAATTAGAGTATCATTTCAAAGCAATTTTCAAGTTCCCGGCCTGTCAAGTAAGTTAAGTAGCGGCTGAAACCACGTCAAACCGATAACGAGCGGTTGGGCGTGATCCGGGGCACAATTAGCTTGCGTGAGCACACGCCTACTGGGGTGATCACCCTATTTTGAGATAGTCACATTCACCGACACCACTAATAAACACTACTTCAAGTAGTGATGGGAATCGTCGCAGATTTATCGATAAAATCAATTATAGTCGATACCGGCAGACATTAGTCGGCGGGACACAGATATTAATATGAACGTGCCGTTCGAAAAAAAAGATAGTATCAGCCTTAGATAATATAGGGTGCGCTGCAGGGCAAATAATTCGAAATATTATACTTTTTGCTTGACCCGGGAATCCAACCCAGGACCCCGAGATCACGGACTTTTAATCACTAGACCAACGGGGCGTTACTTACTGAAGAAATGTGTACAAATTAAATTTAAAGAAATCTAAAAAATCATCGGTTCTGTCTGTAATAAAAGAAAAATAAAGTACGCACATTAAATTAGAAACAAAGTACCTACAGTTAACAGTTGATCAAAATCGAAAAACTAACGCTAAGTAATGAACAAAGTTCATTCAGAGATGCCAAAGAGTTCACGTCAGAACTGTATGGCATCAAAGTGATTCATACAGTTCTGATGCGAACTCCGTATTGAATTTCTGATTTATTTTGATCATCTACTTTTGCTGCTGACTGTACATGACGTAAAAAAAAAGTGTTACGTATTAATATTTCTCTTAACCGCTGGAACTAGTATAATGTAACCATCATATTCATTTGACCACACATTTTGTAGAGTGACCTATGATGGGATTTCTGTTGGCTGTGTAACTGTTGGCGAAATCTTAACATGGACATGCCGACGGCATTTGTGAATGAATTTAAATTTCAATAAAAGATGTAGGGTCATGGTCAAAAAGCGTTTACCACCTTAAGGATCAAAATCGCACGTACACATGTAGGTGATAAGTTCTAATTGTCTATTACTTAATATTGGTCATAGATAGGCTGTATTTTTTAATGATATGACAGCTGACAGCCAGCGCCCTCAGTCAATGACAAATGTCATGTCATTTCAAAGAAATTAGGTTTTTTTTTTTTTAGTTAA
>JABMDO010000689.1:0-25257 GCA_014851415.1 Cnaphalocrocis medinalis | reverse complement strand
AGGACCCCGAGATCACGGACTTTTAATCACTAGACCAACGGGCGTTACTTACTGAAGAAATGTGTACAAATTAAATTTAAAGAAATCTAAAAATCATCGGTTCTGTCTGTAATAAAAGAAAAATAAAGTACGCACATTAAATTAGAAACAAAGTACCTACAGTAACAGTTGATCAAAATCGAAAAAAACTAACGCTAAGTAGAACAAAGTTCATTCAGAGATGCCAAAGAGTTCACGTCAGAACTGTATGGCATCAAAGTGATTCATACAGTTCTGATGCGAACTCCGTATTGAATTTCTGATTTATTTTGATCATCTACTTTTGCTGCTGACTGTACATGACGTAAAAAAAAAGTGTTACGTATAATATTTCTCTTAACCGCTGGAACTAGTATAATGTAACCATCATATTCATTTGACCACACATTTTGTAGAGTGACCTATGATGGGATTTCTGTTGGCTGTGTAACTGTTGGCGAAATCTTAACATGGACATGCCGACGGCATTTGTGAATGAATTTAAATTTCAATAAAAGATGTAGGGTCATGGTCAAAAAGCGTTTACCACCTTAAGGATCAAAATCGCACGTACACATGTAGGTGATAAGTTCTAATTGTCTATTACTTAATATTGGTCATAGATAGCTGTATTTTTTAATGATATGACAGCTGACGCCAGCGCCCTCAGTCAATGACGAATGTCATGTCATTTCAAAGAAATTAGGTTTTTTTTTTTTTAGTTAATTAGGCGTTACTGATTTTGTAAGAATAAATAAATAAATAAATGAATTTGCTCTTTCATTTCAAAGAAAATGATTTATGTTTGATTTTCCTAGGTCTTCTAGGTCGTAAAGTTACAAGTAATATTTGTGTTTCTTCTGTTGTCTTATTCTATAAACAAGTGCTTAGCTTAGCTTAAGCTATTTAGTACGGAGTCAGGACATTAATCTGGGGTTGTGTTAATTTATTAATTAATTATTAAATTATAGTAAATATTACTCATAATTTTTCTTAAGGAATAGTAGGGCAAAGGCCTTTATCATAGAAGTCAAGTCATAGCTACTATGATGGGATTAAGCATAGTCACCCACCCTTATTCGGTTGGTGATCAAACCCGATCAAATAGATAAATGTAGTGTAACATTAGAAATAAGATATCCTAGAAATTGCTTTTAAATTTAGGAATTGTTTTATTTTTACCCGACTGCCAAAGAAGGAGGGTAATGTTTTCGAGTGTATGTAATTATGTATGTATGTCTTTTCCTTTGTGACCTCCTGTAGCCTAAACGGCTTGATGGATTTTGATGTATGAGGTATCGTAGATTTGTCTTGATTACGGGAGTGTCATAGGATACATTTATCCTAAAAGTCCCACGGATAAAGACATAATAATATTTTTCTAAATTTCCCTTTAAAAAAATATGTATGCGGTATCATTAGATTCATTTCAATCACGGGAGTAATTAATATAGGATACGTTTTTTCTCAAAATTCCCACGGGAACATGTTAATTCTGCGTCAACGCAAAGCAACTCATGCGTTAACAAGCAAAAGATAGGGCGTGGCCTGGCATGCGGCGCGCGGCGTCTACATCTACAACATTTTCGTTAAATAAACAGCTAAAAAGTTATAAATAAAAAAATATTAAAAAAACAAAATACCCGACTGCACACTAAAAAAAGAGAAAACAAGCCCCACATATTGATCAATCAAATGCTAAAAACTAATTATTAATACCGTTTAAACAATACCTATATTAAAATACACTACAATATGTGTTCGTAATCGATAGTTAAATAAACAGAAACTTATATATAATGTTATTGTGTGGCTTGTTTTACTCTTTTTTTAGTGTGCAGTCGGTATTTTGTTTTTTAATATAATTTTTAGTTTCCAGTATGAAAATTTTGCTGACCGTAATTTATCCTCATAGGCAGTGACTTTCGATGACACGCACACGTCATGTCATCAAATATTGCCTCGTTTTTAGGTGTCAGGACATATCTATGATTTAAATCTTTGTCAGCGAAGTTATAATCATTCAGACGTTGTGATGATCGATGACATTAGTGTCAAGCCTTTGCAAACAAAAATCCCAACGAACGGTGATGACAGAAATGACAGCAAAATAAAGAAAAATAACGACGAAGAAGTTTTGATCGAAAAAGCCGAAAGAAGTTTGCAGTCTACGACGGATAACAAGAGGACGTTCCGCAGGACAAGGAGGAGGGGTAGGCAGAAGCGAAAGAGGACACCAGCCGATAGTAGGTGGCGTGGAGCTAAATTTAAAGAGTTAGCGGTAAAAGAAGAGGAAGAAATTTTTTGATGCGTATGTTTTTATTAAGATGTGTTTTATGTTATGTTGATTTTTATAAAGTTGTAAACAGTTTTTAAGGTGTATGGAAGAGCAGTATGAGAGCAGTATGAGGGCATACTGAATGCAGAATGGCCGAGTGTGGTATGGGCGATCGGTAGATGCATGATATGGAACGTGTAAAGAACGATGTTTGAATTAGGATGACGTGTGAGAGTGAGGGAGAAGACGAATGGCCGCGGACGACGGAAGATGTAAAGATGGGAAGAATATTTTGTTAAATACAAGAAGATATACTAAAACGGTTTCCTTGCCCCACCATCCTACATTAATTAATTTATTTATTACTCATTTTTGTTTATTATATAGGTACTGCATAGTTTTAACTGCTTTATTCAACGTGATATTATATATATATATAGTATGATCAAAGTTGGAGACGAACAATTGCTTTAAAAACTTTGCTGCTACCTTCTTTGCACACCTGCATATATAATAATACCTAAGTATTGTAAACATTTACGATTACGTCAGTGATTTTAAAAAGTGATGTAACCGAACAATTACCTTCACAATAGATAATTTTTATCAGAGAGATTAAAAACTTAAACGACATTGTCCGTAAAAAAGTGTTTAAATTAGTTTTAAAGTTACATATTTAGACAATTTCCTTTGTTGTAGATTTCAATGGACACCGTGCCGCGGAGATTAAAAGAAGCCGGAAAAAAAACAAATTACCACAAACCCTTGTTGATTTACCCATACATAAATTTAAATCTCAAGTTAAATCTTATTTGATGGCAAATGCCTATTACACAGTTGAAGAATACCTAAATGACAAGAATTTGTGGAAATGATAAACTGTTCACCTACACTGTGTTATAAAATGTTAATTTTATTAAATTCTTCAAAATTTTATGATTAAAATCTGAAAAGATTTAAGTTCTACTGAGTTTCTTCTGATTCTTCTCGGTGGAATAATAACCTTCCGAATAAGCGGTAGGTAGATTATAAAATTTGACATTTAAATGGACGCAAATAAGCAATAGTGTGTTAACCCACATGACTGTCATTCCGAGAAAATGGCGTTTGAAAATTCAGAACAAGTTTTAAATACTTTGTATGGAGATTTTTGAAAAGTTGGACATGTTTGATGATAAATTAAAGTTAATTACTTATTTAACTCATTTTATTTTAAAAAATAGAAAAATATAGTCGTTATTACGAGAAAAGACAGATTTTTTTATAGCAAAACTTTCTATTGCTTATTTACACCTTGTACGGGTTAGTGACCGCACAATAGGTATAATGTCGATGACTCAGAATTTAGGTCAATAACGCGGTTATAATTATTGTTTACCTACGTCTGGTTAGTTAGCTTTTAATATCTACTTATGAATAAAATCAGTGTTTGATCGACTATCATTGGGTTTGTTTCGCACATTAACTTTCCTCACTCATCTTATAACTGTAAACACACTACACACTAATAAAACATTTTAAGAGACATAGAATGTTTTTGCTAAATAACCAATTGAACTTGGTAGATTTTTTTAAATGCGTTAAGTGCTTTGAAACACTTTTGTAAAATTAAAAACCGTTGCAGTTGTTGAGTAGGTTTAAGAAACAAATCATGTCTCTTGAGTTGTTTTTGAATATTGTAAAAAGTATTTGAGCGGATAGTTTAACACTTAACTTATCCGCTACCTAAAAGATCATTCGCTACTCCATGACCGACAATATGGTTTTAGACCGAAACGCTCCACAGGTGATCTTCTAGCGTTCGTATCACACTTCTAGGAAGATGCTATAGCGAAGTATGGTGATTGTTGGAGAGCCACGCTTCGGCATGAATGGGCCGTCTCGACCGGAGTGATACCACTGCCTCACAGAAAACTGGCGTGAAGCCGCACCTGTGCACGCCGAGTGAGTGAGGGTACCGGAGGCCCACCCGGAGGGGGGAGGGGGAAGGAGATAAAAGGTTGGCAGCGCACTTGCGACTCCACTAGTGTTGCAGGTGTCTATGATCCGCCTGCTCGTCTGCTACCTTTGTCCCACTGCTGGGCAAAGGCCTCCCCTAAAAGTCTCCATTGGACCTATTTGAAGCAATGGTTCGCCAATGGTCGGAGAAGTGTTCTAAGTCATCACTTGTCTACTACACTGTTCGCTTCTCTCCAAACTTCCGGGTTACGGCCCTGAAACCTCGCTTATATGCGATTGGGTTGCGGGATTTTTGGTGGGTTGCAGGATTCGTGTCCTTCGGAAAACATCGTGAAGAAACCTGCACGTCTCTGAAACGTGTAACTGTGAATCGGATGGTCTGGTTCCCCTGCTGAAGGGTTGCAAAGGTCGGAAGGCAGTCGCTTCATTGTAATTGCCAGACTCCCCATATCCTGGATCATTGTCAAAGCGTGCCCCGGACTCCGAAGCGACCGCTTTGGACGCAACCGGGAATAACACGCTGAGATGTGGTGACTCTAGTCTCAATAGTAAAACGTGCAAAAGATACTTTTACGAACGTTTACAAATCATCTGTCGTAGGTATTCCTAAAAAAAATCTTTAGGATAATAGTTGTTTGGTCGAATGTTTAAGGCCGTATTTTAATCGCACACTGAAGGTAGAATTTTATTTAGCATAATTTTCTTATCCAAATTTTAATTTTGCATATTTTCGTTTAGCATAAGTATCGTTTATTTAGTCGAAATGTTATTGAGTAGAATTTCACTTGGCAAACTATGAAGAAGGCAGAATTTCATTTAGGATAAGTTTAATTATTAAGTCGAACTATTATTTGGTAGAATTTCACTTGGCATACTTTGAATGACAAAATTTTATATAGGATATTTTAATAGCATATCGCTCTTTACAATAGTATACTTATGATCCTACTATACTATTATAAGGCGAAAGTTTGTAAGTAGGATGTATGGATGTTTGTTACTCTTTCACGTAAAAACTACTGATGGATTTGAATGAAACTTTACCACAATATAGCTTATACATCAGAATAACACATAGGCTACAATTTTTGAGGTTTCTACGAACCTGAAGTCCACGCGAACGAAGTCGCGGGCAAAAGCTAGTTTAATATTATATTACTGTAATATATCCTACTACTATTATAAAGGCGAAAGTTTGTAAGGATGTATGGATGTATGGATGTTTGTTACTCTTTCACGTAAAAACTACTGAATGGATTTGAATGAAACTTTACCACAATATAGCTTATACATCAGAATACACATAGGCTACAATTTATAAAAATACATTGTGTGGATTGTCCAAAATATGACGGTAAGTGTCAATAATTAACCCCACGCGTACGAAGTCGCGGGGCGGCCGCTAGTATTAAATAAAATTGTAATATTTATTATAATAAAATTGAATATTACTGTTTTGTCAAAAACGAATCGCTGCATAACCGACTCCACGTAGTCTTGTCTGCCCTACCCCTAGATGTAATACAACCCCGCGTAAGCGCGGAGGGGTGAGGCGGCCCGCGTACTGAGGAGCAGATGGTTTGTTAGTCTAAACTGCGGTGATGAGTGAAAAACCCTCTGCGACGATGAGCTGTGAGTGGGATCACCGGAGCCTCGCAGCGCCGGAGCCGAGACAGAAATCATGCTTGCATTCCCGAGAACGACACGAGTCTTTGTGAGAAAGTGCAGCAGCAATAAGCATTATCTTCTAATTTGTAATCAATAAAATTTTCTGTTCTACGATTTTTGTAATAAATACGAAATTATTCTATGAATATAATAAATGTTAATTTAATGAATTTTAACTATTATCATCACAATGTGATCATATTTATAATTGGCGATTCATATGTCATATATAATATGTCACGAGCAAGAATCATCTGCGACGATAAGCTCGCGTGGGACCGCCGAAGCCTTGCAGCACCGGAGCCGTGACAGAATCAATGCATGCTGCATACTTGAATGCCTGCATGCATGCCCGGTTGCATGCATGTCTTCACCTGAGCCACATTACTTGTCAAATTAATGATTGAAAATCATAATAGAAATACATTTTTAAGTAATTGTTGTATAAACTTATTTGTTATAATAACATAGAAAATGAAATTCGTACTAAAAAAAATCGAATTTAAGATAGGTAACCATAAGAAAAGTATGCCTAAGGATGATTCTAAATGTAAACTTTCTGCGTATAAAAGTTTCAGTCGTTCATAATTATGGATATTGAAACTTACCTTAGGCATACCTAAAGATGATTCAACCTTACAAAATTATGCGTTTTGAGTTATGCTTAATGATACGAGCCAAAATTATTTTCGGCGAAATGAAGTTTCTGCCATTCGTGTTATGCAATTCAAATTATGATATAAAAAATCCGAAATAAAAGTAGGACCCTTCTTATATCCAATTAATACACTATAGTTTTCTTGAATAAGCAAATTTACAGTCCATAGCTGAAGGTTAATGAAACAATATAGGTATTCAACATCATTTACAGATTTCAAAGCTAATTCTTACAAATGTTGTAAATAAAAATCGAATCGTTATCTCTAAAGTAGATGTCAAGTATTTCAAAGTGCCAAATTGTCAAATTTGAATTCCCCGCTTTAAGTAGCCCGTTTGCTTGTTAAGTTTTTTCAAACATTGTCTATCTAATATAAGTTTGGTCTTTAGCGTAGCAAAATAAGTTTAATTCGCGTTGCGGGCTGCACTGGGCGGCACGAAACTAGTGAGTAGAATCTGCCCAACGCTATTGTCTCTTTCGTGCGATTTTTCTCCGTTCATCTTTCGATGCGCTCAAGGTCAAAGTGTAGTAACTTGATGTGCTGGCCACTGTACATAACGCATTGGAATAAGTGACATAAATGTTGTATATGCAAATAAACAGATGAATTATAAATATCCGAAAGACCGAACCTTTTGTAAGCTCGTCCTCTTTTTAGAGTTCCGAGTCTACTAGGAACCCTTATAGTTATGTCTGTCTGTCCGTTTGTCCTGGCTCGTTCTCCGCTGTTTCTGCACTGATTGCCACGAAAATTGGTGGAGAGATGTATACTGATAATTCAAGAATTGATTTTTAAAATTTTCGAAAAATTATTATTTTTCACCCCCCAATACTGTGAAAAGTACATTCGAAAAAAAAAATCGACTTACCCCAATGTGTGGGATATCGTTAAAAAATAAAAGGACTGTCAAATCGGTGTTGTTTTCTGACACACGTGATTCGTTTGCTCGTCAGATTTATATCGTGTTTTCTATCCATAACTCAGTGATTATTATCTTAATTGAGTGCATGTTATTAGTGTATGTTGTAAAGGTTGTCGTAAGTATTAAAAACTAACTTCCTGTTATAAATTATATTTATTTACTGTACACATAACCTTAAACTCCCTTGAGGGTCATACAGCGAGAAATATGAATATTCCACCTAAGCCCCCGGATCCACCAGATGATGGTCTGTCCCCATTGGTTTTCTCCAATGAGAATGGACTTCATTTTGGAACCCCGGTCGAGACATCCCCCACATCCATTTCTGCTCTTCTAGTAGGAAGCAGAAAACGTCATGTGAGAATCCAGAAAATAATGTGAATTAGGAGAAACGCACACGCAATAATAATGATGTCGAAACATCTGTATCTCAACAATCTGTGTATACACACCCAAGTTATTCAGAATCGTATACTTACTCGAACAAGACTCAGGACCTTTTATAGTCCATGTGTCGAGAATCGAACCTGACCCTGCCGCGGGTACCACTCTGAAAGCTCTGAAGTTTGGTCAATTCTTATATAACCACAATATAAGAGGTATAGCAAGAGAGGGTATAATAAATGTTGGACGGAATAGGGTCTCCGTTCAATTTACATCTGGTAAGGATGCAAACAACTTTGTTAAAGCTCAGTGCTTGAGAGATAACAATTATAAGGCTTTCATTCCAACATATAATGTAACCCGTATGGGCCTAATTCGAGAAATCCCAGTGGACTGGTCGATGGACAACTGGTTGAATCTTTAGAGCTCCCTGAAAACTGTGGTGTTGTTCTAAAAGCAAGGCGTCCTCAATAAAAAGGTTACCAACCAATGTAACACCACATGGAAACCAACCCAAACGGTTGTCCTGACTTTCGCTGGTCAAAGGTTGCCGGAAAAAGTGTATGCCTTCCATGCTTCCCTTCGTGTAGAAACCTACCAATTACCAACCATCCAATGTTACAACTGTTGCCGCTTTGGACATGTTAAAATCAGTGCAGGTCTCAACCCAGGTGTTACCGCTGTGCCCAAAATCACAATGGAGACTCATGCGAGGTCTTGGAAGTTGCCTCTACCTGTCTTCATTGTTCCGGAAACCACTTTGCCATCAGCAAAGGCTGTCCGGAGCAGTCAAGACAACGAGGAATAAAAATTAGTATGTCCCAAGAGAGCATATCTTATTTGGAAGCCTCTGCAAAAATTCCCCTCGGTTAGACGGCCTATAATGAGGTTGCTAAAGTATCTACCCCTACTCTCTCTCAATTATCACTTCCTGGTTCCCCACGTCATACCCCCGTCACGTCTCAGTCTTATAGAAGACTATCTCTACTAACCCCCGCCGTGTATTGCCCTCTTCTAGCAGAGGCTACGATAAACATGCCCATCAGGCCTAATAGCTAACCCCCCCTCAGCACTGCCTAATGGCTGTGCACTACAAGAGCCCTCCGCTATCCCCGAGATAGATTGATAGAAACAACGGTTGCGTTGCTGACTATCATTCTATCCAAATTTAACGATGCACTACCGTCCAACGTCGCCTCTCAACTTACCTACTCTATTTAAAAGCATGCCATTGGACATTCGTCATGGCAACAACACAAACACATCAGGTGAGTCCGACGGCGGACTCTTGCCAGTTCCTTCAATGGAATTGTAAGAGTATCCGTCGCAAAAAAAATGAAATAATTTATCTTTTTAACAAGTTCTCTGTGACGGTCGCTGCCATCTCTGAGACATGGCTGGTGCCTGATTCCCTTTTTAGGGTGTCTGGCTATGCATGCCTTAGGGATGACAGGGACGATGGTTACGGAGGATGTTGTTTACTTATTAAAAGAAATTTGACATACTCCCAGATCCCAATCCCCGCTCACAGCCCCATCATTCAATGTGGTGGCTGCGAGAATATATAACATATCTTTCCTATCTATTTATATTCCGCACCCTTCACCCTCCCTTATCCCCGACCTCCTTAATATCTTCTCTTCTGTCCCTCCTCCCATCTTTATTTTAGGGGACTTTAATGTCCATCACACAGCATGGGGTTCTCACTCTTGCGACACATTCTTCAACACAACTGTTGGATATCTTCGAAGATCTCAACCTTTGTGTTCTGAATGATGGCTCTCCTACTCGTATGGTATCCCCATCACAAGACCCACGCTCCGCGGTGGACCTGTCTGTTTGCTCCACACAGCTCTCTTCTCTTGGCTCCTGGAAAGTCTTACCCCAATCCCACGGCAGTGATCATTTCCCTATCATTATATCCCGTCCCCTGTCCGTTATCCCTGCTGTTTCTCCTCCTCCTTTACTCAAATATAAGGTAAAATATGCTGACTGGCCCAAATTCAGCGCTGAAATCACACTACATTTAGGTGAAGCCCTTAATAGCCCTCCTTCTGATGTCGAACATGGGTTGGCTATGTTCATGGATGCATTATCGTCTGCCGCAGAAGCAAGTATCCCTTTGAAGAGACCGAACCGCAAGAAACTAGCCCCTCCTCCATGGTGGGACTCCGAATGTACGGAGGCGGTCACTCGTCGAAGGGATGCTGAGGCGGACTATAAGCGTTCCATGACTATGGACAACTATGTTCGATACAAACAATAGCAGCTCGTACTAAAAGGGTTCTATCTAAAAAAAAGAAGAATGGCTGGGTGAACTTCTGCGAATCTCTTTCCCCTAGATCTCCCATCTCTGGCGTTTGGAAGAATGTACGAAGATTCCGTGGCTCCCTGTTTGGACCATCACCTCCTCTAACGACCCCTCTAACCTGGGTTGAACGACTTTGCGAATAAATTATCCCCCCCCTTCGTCCCCACGGAAAACAGTATCCCATCCCGTTATCCTTCTTTTTATACTACTGACAAGTTCGACAGCCATTCTCCTTAGCAGAACTAAACTGCGCCCTGCGCGGCCTAAGGGACTCCAGCCCAGGTGAAGACGGCATACCCTTATTCTTTCCTCTCCCATCTAGGATCAACTGGGGAACAATACTTTTTAGGCCTTTTGAATTTAATCTTTATGTCAGGCAACATCCCCCTCTTCATGGAAATCGCAAATTATAATTCCCTTATTAAAGCCGGGTAAAGACCCAACCAATGCTTCTTCCTACCGGCCCATAGCCCTATCCTCTACCCTTTCCAAAATCCTTGAGCACATGATCAAGAACCGTCTCGAGTGGATTATAGAGAGTAGGAACATTATTCCCAACAGCCAGTTTGGATTCCGGAAGTCTAAAGGTACCACAGATAGCCTAGCTGTTTTAACAACGGACATCAGAATTGCCCTATCAAAGGAGGAGTACCTAGTGGGAGTATTTTTGGACATAGCCATCTGCCTATGATAATGTGCAACTTCCGGTGCTCAACAGAAGATGCTTCGCATGAGTTCCCAGTGAGGTTGGTACATTGTGCAACGAATTTGCTAATGGGTAGATCTATCAAAATCAGATCATTTAACCATTCTATCCCACCTAGAAATATTTGGCAGGGCCTACCCCAAGGCTCCGTTCTGAGTCCTATTTTGTACAACATTTATACTTACGACCTCGAACAATGCGACGGGTCCCTACGTATAACGCCGTATCTTCAAAACCTAAATTTTACAGGAGAGCGTTTTAAAGTTTGAAACATGTGTTGCTCATGTTCTACTATACCTACAGTTATGAAATTTGGCACACTAGGTAAATAGGTGCTATAATGCGTAAAAAAGCTAATAATAAGTTTCTACGATTATTATTTATATACTATTTGTTACTTACTAACTTTTACGCCGGAATTATTCAGACTACAAACAACGTAAGTGGTACAACCTATTGCTTACGGGGGACTTAAGTCATCAATCCTAACATTAACTGCCCGAAAGGTCATTTTACGCCGAATATAATATTCACATACGGGGTTTTTGGGTTTTCTATTTTTTGTTTCGATGCAATCTATATATCAAAAAAGGCATATGAAACTTGGGAACAGCTGGATCTTAAATGTTTTTTAACTAAATTTAACAGAACAGGGACTGATAATGAATTTTGGTGAACTTCGTATCTACTCGTATCACTGAAAAATATACAAAACTTAATAGTAACTAGTAATAAAACGCAATGGATGGTAAGCTATTTTTGTTATTAGTCTAATCTGTCCTAGCTGGGCAAAGGCCTCTCCCAAACCCCTTGGTCTCTGTCAGTAGCCAGCGCTTGGCAATCCAGTTTGTGGTGGTCTAAATCATCACGCCATCTTTTTCTCGGTCTGCATCTCAACCAACGCCCACCTGTTGGCTTGTATAGTGTAACTATTTTAGTCCTACTCTCCGGGTGCATCCTACACACGTGACCTGCCCAGTTCCACTTCAATTTGGCGAATTATTCGCCCACATAATATCTGTAATCTACGATGCGAAGCAAATTAGCCATAAAACAAATGCTCAGTACAAGAGCTACTTCGAATAGGACGCTGCGGCAACACTTAGTCGACTGCTACCCAATCTTGCTGGTCCAGAGGCCTCATGCCAGAGGCTATATGCTGGTATGGTACGATCGATGGCCATGTATGGAGCCCCCGTGTTTTCCGGTTCCCTGATTAGCCGAAATATCGCCATACTGCATTAATTACAGCTGGTGATGGCTATCAGGGCTATACGTGGCTATAGCTCGATCTCGTTTGAGGCGGCATGCATGCTGGTCTGTACTCTACCCTAGGAGCTTGATGCTAGAATCCTCTGTGCCAGGGTTATCTTTCCGGCTCACACAGATACTCTCGGGGCATGGATGCTTCGGGAGATATCTGTGCCGGATAGGAAAGGAACCAAATGCTACCTGCCTGTCATCATGACAAGGCAGAGTATACACTCGCGGTATATGCTGCTTGGTTGGTGGAACGTAGAGATCTCTGCGTCACTATTGGAGTCGACTTATCCCTGCCGACTGTAGTGCGCACTATGGTCGGGTGCAGGGCAGCCTGAGAGTCGATTTCTTCTTTTTGCGAGAGTGTCATGCTCCAGAATGAGGAAGCCCAGCGCGAACGTGAGCGTTTAAATCCCAGTTTAGGAGGAGGCATCATAGGGGAGGTTCTGCCGTTCTGCCTGTGGCTAGGGGCGTTTAGAATACTGCCAAGGTATTCCCGGTCTGTCGTAAGAGGCGACTAATCGGGGTTTTGAAGTACGTGAGCATACCCACTACTGGGGAGTGGCTTGCTCAGTGCTTTTAGGCATACTATGCCATGGGCGAACACGGCCACGGAAACGAGCCTCCTCTAGGGAACTACGCTTTGCAGTCCAACGTTTTATTTTGCATATTGATCGACATAGCCGCAAAAGTAACAGAAGAAAGGTAGTAGCTGTTATGGTTCAGAGTAATATAGGATGCTCATACATGCTGCTGATATCACGCTGGTAGACTAAGCGAAAGAGTGAAAGGAGTTCCTTAAAAACGGTAGTCTAAGGTTCAATGTGGCAAAGACGGAGTGTATGGCTAGCAGTTTTACGGATCCCATGCATGTTTGCACAAATTTGAGTGCAGAGACCGATATAATAACCTGGTATTAATTAATACTCTACTCGTCCAGTGACATTATTTGCAACGTCAAGGCGCACATTGACTCCGCGTGGGAAAAATGGCGAGAGTTGGCAGGCGTCATTTATGACCCTAATATGCCGGTTGAACTGAAAGGACAGGTATACAAATCCATTACCTGGCCGGTTCTCTCTCATATGGCAGTAAGTCTTGGCTGTACTTAAGCGATATAAGTAGGAGTTCCCACTACCAGTAGAATTCCCACCAATATCGTTCATCCGAACATGCTGCGATGGATATGTGGAGTTATGCGGCAAGATCGTGTGAGGTAAATAATATCGGATACACGGCATCCTTCATGTTTGTGACATAGCAGATAAATTGGAGCATGTCGTCCACGTTTTACGCAAACTGGATAGATGTAGGCAAATAATTTCTGACCAAGCCTCTATCACCGGGTCTTGGTTGAAAGGAAGGATCAAAAAAGGTTTGACTTGACGTCGTAGTAAGGGACAATGGGTGCAAAAGACTAGTCTGCGCAAAGTGGAGAAGATACAATAGGAAAGAGAACCCTGAACTTCAAAGCGCCAGCTTGGGACACAACTGGGATATTTTGAAACTAATATTTTGATGGCTCTTACATCATTGGCAAGAGTCGTCCAAGCGGATAAAATGTGATTGCCGTGGTAATTGCTGAGGGATTACTGGGATATCTGTAACGACTTGTGGCTAAGATGTGCTGGTAATTTGTAAATGTGGCTGCGACGATGTGTGCAGTCATATCCAACGAGAGTCTTACGGTACAACATCGTCTATCATTCATATCTATGCCGCCTACACTAACTGGTGGTGGCGACTAGATGAAGTCATATCCCAGAAGATTGCCGCAGCTGACGGTCACAAGTGCGCTGGCACTGAGGCATATGTGAAGAAATGGCAACGAGCAGATGCACAAGCCACGATGTTTACAGGTTTGCTAAATTCGTTGATAAGCTCTTTTCATCTAGCTCTAGCAACAGCTCTCTGTTGCCAGAGCAAGGTGATACCAGCTGCAACCAGTTATGACAAGCTGAAATCATCTAAGGGGCAGAAGCTCGACTTCAAGTGCGCCAGGCTCAAAGTAGCACAATTTTGTGCCGTAGTCGAGTGCCGCCGTGTAACAGACCCTGAACTCTGTGGCGCTGAAGAAGAGGTAGCAACTGGCGCTCATATTTTGACAAGCTGCCGAATAAGCAACAAAAAAGGTGTAGCCAACGGAACTCCATCGAACCAGGGACTTGTGTATTTGTTACTAAACAATGAACAGTTTTTTGAAAAAAAAAAGCAATAAATTAATCAAAATACAACCCTTAAAACATTAATCACGCTCAGTCATTATATTCGTTTACGACGTAAAATTACGTAAATGGTAATTACTAGCAATACTAAAACAATAGTTTCCATCGTAAAACATCAAATCTGGTATATAGTAAGAACATTGATTTTAACTTCCCGGCGTAAAACTGCCCAAAAACCATATAAGCCACATTGAATATAAAATTTTCCGCGTATAATAACTGAACTGCCACCTTCGCGTTGTTCCGTCTCGGGCGTAAAAGCGCTCAACTGGCACTAACGGGAAAGTATGATGGCAACATTCCGAAGTAGTAGACCGTTACTACCATTACAGTATTTGTACGTTGTTCGTAGTGCACTTATGCACTTTGTCGTGCATCGATTTAGAGTACTTTTAGGCACATTTTCGACCTACTGTTTGAACTAATCGAAAGTTATCGTTGATTTCGGGGTTTTGCAATAAAAACATGCAAATCCCTAAGGTGCCACTTGCGGCCTTATACGTAGGGACCGTCGAATGTGTCTCTTGCTTTTCTAATGTTTTACAGTATGCAGACGATCTATGTCTTTATGTTTCGGATAAATCAATTACTAATATTAATCACCGCTTAAATTCTGCTCTCTCCTACCTAAACGATTGGCTTGTAGATCACAATTTAGGTTTATCAATTCCTAAGAGTAGCGCCGTAGTATTCACCAGGAAGCGATCTATTCCACTCGTGATATTCAGTGTGATGGTCAATCTATCCCTCTTGATGACCATGTTAAATTTCTTGGCGTTATTCTTGACTCTAGAATGACCGGTGTCCCCCATTTCAACTATGTGGCCCAAAAATGCGAAAAAGGAATCAACATCCTTAGATCCCTTTCAGGCGTCTGGTGGGGCTCTCACCCATACAGCCAAAAACTGCTCTATAATGCTGTGGTCCGAAGTCATCTGGACTATGCTTCTTTTCTTCTCGAACCCTGTAACAAGGAAGCATTAAATAGGTTAGAAAAGCTCCAAATGAAAGCATTAAGGGTTGTCTTAGGCGCAATGAAGTCCTCCCCAAATATTGCCTTGCAGGTGGAGGCTGTGGACGCCCCACTAGATCTTCGACGTCAATACCTCTCGGATAGGTTCATATTTAAAACAAACCAATCTAGTGGTCATCCTCTTATCCCCCGTCTTCAAAACTTATCCGAGCTGATTTCTCAACCGTCTTGCAAATATTTGGGCCCATAAAAATCCCCCCCTTAACAATTGCTAGCTTTAGAAAACTTTCATCCCTGTCTTATCCGATGATACAGTTCCCAACAAACCCACTCTTTCAAATTCCCTATGAAGCCCCTAATTTTCGAACCTCAAGTTGTCCTAGACTTTGGAATCCCGAAGAAGACCCAATGGCCGACTACAAATTTAATGCCTACTACAACGACAATTGGAAAGACTGGCTCCCAATCTATACAGATGCCTCAAAATCTCCCCTCTGAGGGCACTGTAGGAAGCGCTGTATGGATTCCAAGGTTTCAGGTCATGCTAAATTTTAAATCTCCAAAGGAATCTTCTGTGTATACAGGCGAGTCAATTGCTTGTACTAGAAGCCCTATTATATGTACTCTCCCATAAGTTAAATAATTCTGTCATATTCTCCGATTCCAAAAGTGTCTACATGCCCTTTTAGGTAACATGTTTAGGAATAAAAATATCTCACCTGTTATTCTCAAAATCAAAAATGTTCTATTCCATTGTCATCTTGAAAATATTAAAGTAGCTTTAGTGTGGATCCCAGGTCACAGTGGTATTCGCGGTAACGAACAGGTCGACGTTTGGGCGAGGGAGGCCATACAGCTTGGCACCGCCCGGCAGGAAAATTATGCCCTTGACATCTTGCCACTCGCATCACAGGATCTGAGAGTTGACTGGCAAAACCGATATAATGAGCTTCTAAAGTCAAGGGTCGTCACTACGCAGGGGTTCAACCCCTAATACCACGGAGGCCATGGTTTTTCAAACGAAAATCCATGGGCAAACTCGCTGTCTCCACTATTTGTCGCCTGCGTTTGGGACACGCTTGCACTCCAGTCTTTTTAAATAAAATCCGGTGTAAAGATACCTCATTATGCGAATGCGGTCTAGATGAGGGTACGACAGAACACATTTCTTCAACTGTCAAAATTATCCGATCTCGCTGTATGACATCCTCCCCCCAAGAATTCCCCGCCCTATTAACTTCTCTTTTCTTCTTTCTTTATCCTTTTCCTCTATTGTAAAATATTTATGTAGATATATTGTAAAATATAATATTAGACTCTAAGCGAATCTCCCTCTTAACATTGTGTCGTCTATATGTGTTTGTTTATTTGTTGTTTTGTTTTGTTCTAGTTGGTGTTAAGACTCAATTATTAATAATATCCAGAAAAGCTATTCTCGTCACACCGGTCAATTTTATTTTGTATTATACGTGTCTCTTTAATCACTCGACGTTGGCAGAGTTAAATGTGCTCGTGAAAGCACTTAGCAGCCATACCAAAAAAAAAAAAAAAAAAATAAAAGTTGCCTTAAAACTATGTGGATCAAAACCCCCAGTCTCGAGATATATTAATACAAAGTTAAAATTAGAGCATCCTTTTGAAACACTTACGATAATTCCTAAAAAAAAAAGGCTGTGTTCCTCCAAGTAAGTACTTTCAACGGAAAACTATAGCGGACTCTGTATCTTACATAGATTTTTAATACAACTCGACAACTAATGACGTGCAGTTGCCTTAACTAAATGGTTATGTATGGAAATAACTACCTACTGTTGGACGAACAAAATCGGTTGCCTAGGACAGCACTAGGCGTACCCCATCCCTAACGTCATCTGACAGTAGAACTGTCATTCAATTCATTCAGAGATAGATTCGCGCGCTCTGGCGCTCTGTGATTGTGATACTAATTTATTCGAGTAAAACTGTGTAATACCATTTAAAATGCGTTTCATTGTTAATAGATCAGAAGTGAGACCGTAATTCATAGCCCGCAGCTATTTTCCCAACGTAATTGTACAGATTTTTGTGAAAATCGTGTCAAGTTGGCGGCATTCGCAAGACCGAGTTTGGTCGTGATAAAATCATGTTAAATACCGTGTTGACATATAAATACGCGATGAATCGTTGTTTTGTAATCATATAGTAACTTTATCTAACACTTCCTATCACAATAAACGCATTTTGAGTAAATCAAAATATGAAAGTAACCTATGGAAAGTACGACGCAAAAGTTTGTATACCAAAGTTATAAGTACGAAAGAGGTTTCCTGTAGTTTTATCAATGGTTTTATCCCAGAGAAGGGTGTATTGAAACCTATCAGCTCTGGAAGGCACCGGTCATGGTGTAGACACGCATCTTTGACGGGTACTATTGTAAAAGTTTTAAGTTCTAAAAAGTTATTTACAAGTGAGTGAACAGTGCCAAGGTAAGATTGAGGTAACAGAAAATAATTATTAGCACTGTGTTATATGTATTACAATGAGTTCTTTCATTTCATATCATATATAAAATGTGGAAACAAATACCAACGAGTCCTAATATATGAGGCAAGGAGGCTACAAGAGGAAATGAATTGAAACGTCAACCTACAACCTGCCACTGGTGATGAGAGATGCATGAAAATCACAGCTGTAGTGTACATGGAGCTGATATTGTACTTGCATGGTGTTAAGTTTGTGCATGAAGAGTACCTATGGTAAGTCCAACTTACAATTTTAATGTGTGGCCGATGCCAGAGGGCCAAGATTTTCCAGTCATGCTTAATTGCCATGGTTGTCATATTACAACCCACCTAATCAGCATGGAGTTTATGGGCATAACCTGCACTTAAGGAGAGGCCTTGTCCAGCAGTGGACTACAACAGCAATGGCTGATAATGTGGAGTCACACTATGACTTTATGTGAATGCAAGGGCTCATTCATAACATGCCCTTGAGATGTATTTTATTGCAATTTATTTATTTTACTAATGTGTTTGTGTATAGATGTGTGCAATCAAGTTGTACTAAAAATGTATATACTGCTGGTGGTATTATGGAAACCAATTCATAACAGCCAGTAATGCATAAACTAACCAAAGCGGTTTTATTATAACTGTTGCTATACATATTATTGTATTGTGTGTGTTATGCTTTAAGTATTGTGTCATGCAAAATTCAAATTCAGTATTACCATGGAAAATAACATATTGGCATGAGTTTAAGCTCTTATCCCAGAAACTAAGTGGAGGATGTATAAAGGAAATCTATATTTGCAACGGTAACAAGTCATATCAATGTCTGCGAGAGAGAAAGTATCCACATATTCAACAATGATTTGGATTTATGGTTGTTATATCAAAGTTTAGTAAAAAGTGATAATATAAATGAATAGACAGAAGTCTAACATGTGCCCAACAATTCAAAACAAAGGTAAGAAAATTGAAATTAAGTTACAGGAATGGAGTTATAACTATCAAATGAATGCATTCTGTGAACCATGAAAAGTGTGTGTGGTTACATTCAAGTGCTATGAAAATACAATCAAATAATTGAATTCAAAATTGAATATTATGTTCAGCTTAAAATTTACATAATTCATTTGATGATGGAGTAATTTATGAGCTATAATGTCATGAAAGGTATGATATAAATGAAGTTAAGAAGTTCTTTTCATAAAGAGAAAATAAAAGACCTTATTTACTGAAACATAAAGTTATAGTTAGATGTCATAAATAAAGTATGAGAAAAACGAAGTGATCTAGTAATGAGATATAATATCATATCATAAACAAGAAACAATAGTGTAGAAATACTGAGCTTATATGAATATTTGAGAATTATAGATTGTTTGAAGAAGTGAAAATTTGGATTACTCATTTATGTGTGACAAAAATTAAAATACTTGTTGTATTTTTTGATAACATTGGAATTAATTTGATGACTTTGAAAAGACATCAACAAGTTTGATAACATTGTGATGAGGTGGTGAATAAAATTATTACCAAGTTTTTCAAAAGGTGAAAGTTGAAAATTGCTAAACTTTATTATTTATGGAAAATTTACAAAAGTTCAAATACCCGAGTTAAATAAAACTTATGGATAGAGTGAGGTCTACAATATTCATTTCTGGACTTTTACTTATGGCTTTATTATTGGAATATTGGAAAGAGCCTCCTCACTGTGGTAATATCAAAACAAAATGATTGAAGTAATGATGATAATGAGATTATGGCTATAAGAAGCCCCTATGCATTATTTGGACATGGATTGCTGGTTTGATTCTTGTATCATTGGAAAATATGCAAGTTGATGAAAAGGATGTTCTTTAAACACCCAGACTCTTCTACAGCTGGTCTATGGGTTTGTGTTTGTTATCTAAAGAAGAACTGAGGATATATTCATGGTGATCTTTAATGGGCCAGACGAGCAACTAGTAATTACTAGCACCACTAGTAATTCTCCAAACATCAAGTGGAAATACCCAGTTTATGTTAAAATCACAATTTGGAAGTATTGTTCAGTGAAGAGAGTTTGATGATGTCACATTATGTTTCACATTAATGGGCTCATGAAGCAAGATGATGCCTTCACATTGAAATGGAAAATATAATATCTCATTAAAGTTTATTCTACAAAGTGAATTTAGTGACAACATAATATTTCACCTGGGGAATTACTGAATTACTGGTGAGTGAGTGAACATTGTTGTAATGATGGCTCTGGTGTGACGATGGTAATGAAGTACCCTTATTTCTTCACTACAATATTTAGATGTGTACAATTTAGTATGGCAGCTGCATAAAATATAACTAACAACTGCTGCATAGAACATAACTAATGACTGACCATTTACAGCTGAGTGTTTATGTGTAACAACAAATATAATGTGAACACTTGAGTTGCTGCAAATACTTTTTGAACATTATGAGTTGGTGTGTTAGTCTAACACAACAGATATGATATGAATACAACTTATATTCATGCTATAGTGAATTCCAAGCAGTTTTGAATTTCAATAAGCAAAAGTATAGTGGCCCGCCCTCACTTCGCTTCGGGACAATGGTTCCAAATTGAACCAATAGATGGCGCTGGGCGCCGATTACATTGCGCTGGTGTCTAGAGGTTTTGGTTTACTGTATGTCTTGTTGCCCATAGAAATTATCTCTTTATAAGAGATATAGATATAGATTATTGGAGTACACAAATGAAAACATGAAACACTAAGTATTGGATTGAAATTGAAAATTGGTTTGAAGTGAAATACTTTGAAGCTATTTGTGGGTCCAATATGAAGAACAGTATACCACATCGATTCTGTACGATAATAAGACTGATTCTGCTGCTAGTCTCTACTCATATGGCTTAAGACAGAATACCTTACGGTACATTGTGTCATTTATGTTTGTGATAAAATGAGGAGACAACTGATTATTACAAAATTACTGCTTGTTATAATAAACCAATAGTGTATCATGGCAGC
This sequence comes from Cnaphalocrocis medinalis, assembly GCA_014851415.1. Lineage (NCBI taxonomy): Eukaryota > Metazoa > Arthropoda > Insecta > Lepidoptera > Crambidae > Cnaphalocrocis > Cnaphalocrocis medinalis. Next base: position 4,394 of record JABMDO010000689.1, on the reverse strand, counting down.
AAAAGACTATGAAGCTGCAAAATCTAAAGTCAAGATAATACACAAGTGGACATAAGATTATAAAATGCACAGATGGAAATGGTGATGTTTTCACACAGACAAAGCGTATGCTCAAGAGACATGTGCAAACAAGGTCAGTGTCAGTCATAAATATTGTTTTGTTGAGACTGTGGAAATGCTTGTTATAGCAGTGCTATTCTGTGCTTGAAATGAGAGGATCTTTAGATAAGTACAGTGCAGTGCAAGTTTCATTGGCTGCCACAAACATAACGGAGCTGATTGGTCTGTTGTACACCAGTCTAAAGTCATGTTAATGTAGACCCATTATGGAAAGAAGTTGATCCTTTCCCAATAAATTACTCAAGGACCATTGAAGCTCATCTTTCAATAGTATTGAAATGGTTGGTCCTCTTGTGACTGTATTATTGATATGGGCTTGTGAATGTTTAAGCCATGAGTGTTTACTAGCTCTAATGTTAGAGTTTGATCAACGCAAAAAGAAGAGATGAAACACTTCTGGAATTAAATAAAGTGTGATAATATCTGATGGAGACAATATCAAATATTGATGGATGTATTTATCGTCATGAGAAAAGTGTATATAATTATTATGGAGCAGGTATGTGACAAATTGGCGACCTTACAAAAGTACAATGTTCGAGAATCGTACTCGATGTATAAAGTCTGCATAGAGGATCATGCATACAAGATATGCCCGCAGTATCCCTGTTACGACGCAGAGTGAACTAGCCCTCCTAGTAAAGGCATTTAGCGACATCTTTGAAGCAGAGGCTGGTATTGACAATACTGTAAGGCCATTGTAATGTAATACTACTTCCATGGAGCACTGAGACTTGTGTTTAGCCACACTACATGGAGCTTGTGACATTGTTATCATAAAGGAATTGTATATTATTGCTGAAAGATCTGAATTGATCTTTAAAAAAAAAAAAAAAAGGAAGGGGAGTTAATAATCCCATTGCCATAAGGAGCTTGTATGAATGGTATGACTGCCGTGAGGGGATATAGTCATTACTGCCGGAAGAGCTATGGTACATAATTATCATCTCCAAAATGACATAACCTTCACACCAATAATACACACACTTACACCCAACACTTCACTTTTCATTAAAATTCACACATACAATGACGCTTGCTTAAGAAGCCTACACAGCGTCCACGCTTGCCCACGGGGCCTCAGCGTGTAAACACTTATTTTCTGTCTAATCAATCACTAGGACTACACAAAAAAAATTATAAAGTTTATCTGTCCACGAAAGATAACATTTCGAAGACGCTTGCAGTGTTTGATTTCAGAGACCAGATTCATATCTGAAGGATGTTGATCCCTTAGAAGCCGAAAGATGTTGATCCTTTCGAAGACGCTCTCCTTAGCGTGTATACAATTATTTCCTGTCTACTCAATGATGTACACAAATATGATAAAGTTCATCTGTTCACGGAACCGAAAGATGTATAACCTTTCGAAGATGCCTTTGCATATTATGCAGTGTTTGATTTCAGAGACTACATTCATATCCGAAAGATGTTGATCCTTTCGAAGACGCTCTGTGCGTGCGTGTATAAAGTGATTATCTTCAAAGTCTTTACACCAAATGTACACAAGTACAATGTTTGTCTTTTTAAAGACTTAAAATATGAGGAACTGTCCGTGCAAACAGTGTTTGCCTGTGGGGCCTTTACACTGTATTATTGTCCGAAAGATGTTGATGATCCTTTCGAAGACACATGCCTTCGGGGCCTTAGAGCGCACAAATAACAACGCTTGCTTTCGGAGCCTACATAGCGTTCACACTTGCCTTCGGGGCCTTAGAGCGCACAAATAACAACGCTTGCTTTCGGAGCCTACATAGCGTTCACACTTGCCTTCGGGGCCTTAGAGCGCACAAATAACAACGCTTGCTTTCGGAGCCTACATAGCGTTCACACTTGCCTTCGGGGCCTTAGAGCGCACAAATAACAACGCTTGCTTTCGGGGCCTACATAGCGTTCACACTTGCCTAAGGGGCCTACATAGCGTTCGCGCTTGCCTAAGGGGCCTACATAGCGTTCACGCTTGCCTAAGGGGCCTACATAGCGTTCACGCTTGCCTAAGGGGCCTACATAGCGTTCACGCTTGCCTAAGGGGCCTACATAGCGTTCACACTTGCCTAAGGGGCCTACTTAGCATTCACGCTTGCCTAAGGGGCGTACATAGCGCTCACACTTGCCTAAGGGGCCCTTACAGCATTCACATTCATTCCTACAACACATTGACATAACAATGGACCTTTGCCTTCGGGGCCTCAATGACGTCCTCACGCGCTTGCTGAAAGAGCCTTGTAGCACTTACAGAACTCAACACCGAATGCTAGCCTTCGGGGCGTTCAAAGCATTCACACAGTGCATGCTTACGGAGCCTAAGCACTAACGCCACACACCATACAGCGTTTGCCTTCGGGGCCAATATAGTGCTTTACAGACTCTACAATTATAGTAAATATCTTATTACATTTAACGACTTCACAGCGTTACCATAGTGCCTGCTTTCGGAGCCTCAGCACAAGGTTCAACCATCTGGAAACGCTTGCCGAAAGGGGCCTTATAGCGTTTGTACAGTGCCTGCTTATGGAGCCTAAGCACTTATTTATCCTATTCTGAAATGGGGTTGATCATGACCCTGAACAAAGAACTGGAGCTTGGAGCCGGGTCGAGCAGAGCCGGTTCGAGCGGAGCGGAGCCGGGTCGAGCAGAGCAGATCCGGGTAAAGCAGAGCGCAGCCGGGTAGAGCAGAGCGGGACCAGGCTGAGCTACGCTGGAGTGGACCAGTATCCTTCGGGGACCGAAGGAATGCAGGATGGCCGAACTGTTGGACGAACAAAATCGGTTGCCTAGGACAGCACTAGGCGTACCCCATCCCTAACGTCATCTGACAGTAGAACTGTCATTCAATTCATTCAGAGATAGATTCGCGCGCTCTGGCGCTCCTGTGATTGTGATACTAATTTATTCGAGTAAAACTGTGTAATACCATTTAAAATGCGTTTCATTGTTAATACTACAAACTATGAAAATAAGGTCGGCCCATCTTATGGCTACGGAACCCTTTCATATGCGTGTTCAACACGTTCTTGGCCGGTTTTTACATTGAGGTTTATCGCATAGTAAAACGGCACAGCTTATAATGTAAACCAAATAGACTAAAATACTTGCACGAGGTAAATAACACGTAGCATCTTTACTCCAGCTCCGAAACAAAGTGAGGGCAGGCCACTAATAGCATTTATACAGAGATAACTTTAGTAAAAAACAAGCCTCATATGCAACCCGAAAAGACGGAACACTGCTGCGATATAATCGACACCCAGCGCCAACTTTTGGCAAAAAATCGAACTAAATAGCAAAACTATGTTTCGAAACAAAATGAGAGTGAGCCTTTAATTCTGTAATGTATAAATTTAGTGTAGTGGTAATAAAACTTATTCAACCAATTGCTGCAGCTACCATAATAAGTACTAGGTGAGCAATATGACGCGGTACCACAGCGTCAATGGAAGTAGCTCTGCGTAGCCGGAATGACGCCAGCGAACTAATCAAGACGCGTAAATTGAATTTAAATTGCACGCGACCGCTCGCTGGGACCGGCTAACATATGCTCGTGGTTGGAAAATCCTGGATATTTGATTAAACAAAAGTCATTTTAGATCTTAGAATCATACCAGTATCTCGTATTAATTTATTACTAGTATGCATTTATATATTTATTATGATGTATTTATCTTATTACCTACATAAAAGATCTGCACTGCCTTACCGCTTGTTAATTCGCTGCATTATTCCTCTACCCAAAGGTTGTCTGGAAGAGATCGCTATTAGCGGTAAGGCCGCCGATATTGTATTTGAAAATTACCTACTATTAGCATTAAGATCCGTAATGTGTTGTGCAATAAAGAGTATCTATCTATCTATCTAACATTGACGACTTTGTTGGTGAATTCCAGTGGTTAAGTCGTTACAGCAAAAATCAACGTTTCGTGTTCGATTCCCAGTGGCCCCACTGGAATTGCATAAAACAAAAGCATAGGTATTTGGGATCTCTAAGCTAATCCTAACCATAAACACACTTTTGTGACTTGCCTCATAAGCCAAATTTGACCATTTAGGTCTTTTATTCTTAATTCTAACACGTGTATGTGTGTGTCAATTAACTGGACGTAGATTAAACATTAATTATGAATGATACAATCTCATGTGCAAAATAGAAACAACATAAATGACACCGACATCGATCGATCTAGTTGACATTTTAGTTGAATCAAAGATAAGCTGCCTTGCATTTGCAGCTTCTCACAGACCAGGTATTTTACCTATGAAATACATCAAACTCCTTC
>JABMDO010000688.1:0-24212 GCA_014851415.1 Cnaphalocrocis medinalis | reverse complement strand
TTTAGTGTAGTGGTAATAAAACTTATTCAACCAATTGCTGCAGCTACCATAATAAGTACTAGGTGAGCAATATGACGCGGTACCACAGCGTCAATGGAAGTAGCTCTGCGTAGCCGGAATGACGCCAGCGAACTAATCAAGACGCGTAAATTGAATTTAAATTGCACGCGACCGCTCGTTGGGACCGGCTAACATATGCTCGTGGTTGGAAAATCCTGGATATTTGATTAAACAAAAGTCATTTTAGATCTTAGAATCATACCAGTATCTCGTATTAATTTATTACTAGTATGCATTTATATATTTATTATGATGTTTATTTACCTACATAAAAGATCTGCCTGCCTTACCGCTTGAATTCGCTGCATATTCCTCTACCCAAAGGTTGTCTGGAAGAGATCGCTATTAGCGGTAAGGCCGCCGATATTGTATTTGAAATTACCTACTATTAGCATTAAGATCCGTAATGTGTTGTGCAATAAAGAGTATCTATCTATCTATCTAACATTGACGACTTTGTTGGTGAATTCCAGTGGTTAAGTCGTTACAGCAAAAATCAACGTTTCGTGTTCGATTCCCAGTGGCCCCACTGAATTGCATAAAACAAAAGCATAGGTATTTGGGATCTCTAAGCTAATCCTAACCATAAACACACTTTTGTGACTTGCCTCATAAGCCAAATTTGACCATTTAGGTCTTATTCTTAATTCTAACACGTGTATGTGTGTGTCAATTAACTGGACGTAGATTAAACATTAATTATGAATGATACAATCTCATGTAAAATAGAAACAAATAAATGACACCGACACGATCGATCTAGTTGACATTTTAGTTGAATCAAAGATAAGCTGCCTTGCATTTGCAGCTTCTCACAGACCAGGTATTTTACCTATGAAATACATCAAACTCCTTCTTAAAAGGCCGGGTAGCGGTATCCTACGGAAACAGATTAAAAAACCGCTTCAACAATGCGCGGCTTTGCCTTAAAACTGATTTTAAAAAATGCGGCTTATATTAATAGCCTTTTGAAAGAAGTCAAAATTGAATGAGATGAAAAAATGGGGGCTCGGTGTGAGGAATAAGAACCACCCAGGCGGCGGCTTTGTCGGCCCCTTTGCGTCGGTGACACTTTGGCACCATTCAATATTTTGGTCTCGCAATCTGGATTTATTACTTGTAAAACGAACACCGAGCTAACACCGCGATCAGGTTAGGATTTATTTGTTGAAGAAAGGCGTAAATAAGGAAATTTTCATCAAGTTCCTCGTTTGCAGTTTAAATTAGTGCTCGAATAATTTGTGTCTGAACGTAGACCCTTTAAAAAGATTTAGGTGTTTGTAGCAGAAAGATTTACGAGATGGATATAAAATTAATCAATAGCATGCTTCTCAATCTTATCATCATCTTAGAGTGTCTTCCCCGTTGCGACAAAAGTTGACGCTTCAATAAATAACTTAAGAATATCTTCTATTCAAGAATAATTATTAATTTAAGTTTTCTGACACGTGCCGGCTCCTAAAATAAATTCGACAAAGCGTGCAATCACGCAATATAGTTTTGTATGTTAATGTTCGAACTTTAGCGTGCGTATTCACAGATTTATGAAATAGTCGACAAAGTAATAATGTTGTATAATTTTCCATAGATTCTACAAAGTTTTGTAGTTGAGCTAAGAATTTCTAAGTTTGTTAATTGAAACAGTTTTGCGCTCACGATAGCCGTATAAGAGACAACTTGAGTGTAAAACGATATTGTATCGATGAAAGTTGGGATGGGAGTACCTTCATGATAAATTAGAGAATATTAATAGGTAGGATGGCTTGGTAATGGTGAAATTGGTGCATTTAATATTATAGATAGAAGATAACTTTTTGTAAAGTGGTAGTATATATTTGCAAACCAAAAAAATCAATAAAAGTAGGTTGGTTCACATTGGTTGCCATTATTTGTAATAGAAACTACGCATGAAAAATTAGGATGATCATAAATAATTAATATTTGGCAAACATAATCAATCATAATGTCGTCATGCCTCAAAAACTGTGATGCAAAGTCAACGGAAATCGACTATTAACTGTAGTAGGCGTAGGAAGAGCCGTAAAAAGCACGAGGCAACGCATCCGACCACAAAGGCTGCGACATCGAATAAAAAACAACGTATTGTAATAAAATGATTTACATTGCTCAAATTCCCCGGCCGCGAGCAAGACAGGGACAGATTTATTTAGCCTTTTTTGTTCCCAGTCCTGATCTTAACGTACGAGACTAAATGACTCTTGCGCACCGAATCGTTCGAGAGCCAACTTTAAAAGGGGATCGTAAAGTTCGTTTTGGTTTTTGGGGGAACGTAAAAGAAACCTACAGGGGATTTAATGTTTAAAGAAAGGAGAGAGGTTTATGTGAGCTGTGCGAGTGTGAGGGGATGGGAAAACTTTTGGCGATTGCCGAAATGTGACCCCGTGAAGAACAGGCTCGAGCCGAGTCATAATTTGGAAGTTGAAAGAGCGGCGGCGTTTTAACACCTTCATAATCTGGGCTCATTAAAAACGTCGGGCCGGCCTTTGTTTCAGCGGGTTGTTTCAATGTTAACAGATGGTCGGATTGGCACGCCGGGTTTGTGGGCGTAAGCTGTTTATTATTTGCCGCAAATGCCATTCAAATTGTATCAATAATTTATTAGTTCTTTTGTTGGCTTTGGATTTTCAGTTAAGTGATCAGCGGCACGCCTCAGCGTAGTTGAAATTGAAAAAGATTAAGGGTTTGTACCGTTTGAATCAAATGTCATCGGGAGTTAGCTGAAACGTCGCGATGGGATTGGTTTTATTTGATAATGCTGGATTTTCATTTTATCTCCCTTTCACGAGATTGCATTTTGCCTGATACCAAAGCGGATCGGCACTGTTAGTGAGGAAACCACATATTGTTAATTCCAGAAAACGACTAAGTACACATTGCTTTTACACGTGTTTATTTGATAAGCCTCGGCATGAAATTTTGGATTCGTTATAATATGCAGATATTATGCTTCAACTACTTTTAATCTATTTTATTAAAACTAAATATTAAGGTTGACCTTTACAAAGATTTACTACCAAGACGATCGTTTAAGAATTTTGTTGATAGGAAAATTCATAAGCGCATACATTACTTTATCATCCTTATTCTCAATTCAAACTGACACCCAAATTGTTACCTACTAGAAAAATTAGAGAACATTTTATAAGTTCTCTAATTTTCATGCATGAATCCTTTTAATAAAGACATAACTTATAAAAAGCACAAGGCTTATTATATGTATCCCGAAAAGTCGAAACACATAATATGCAATTTAATCGACACTCAGCGCCATCGATAGGCATTGATTGGACTTAATAGCAAAACTAGGTCCCGAAGCGAGGACAGGGCAGGCCACTAGTCATATTATATAGAAGTTTAATTTTAATGTCTAAAAGAAAGTTACAATGTTTTGTACCTTTGTTATCATCATTAGTCTATTAAAGGCCATACTACCAAGGCTCAGGCCTTAATGTACACCAGTGTGTGACACACACTGTGTGTTACTGGAACACCAGATAATCTGGATTTGCAACCTAACATACCTATTAAACCTAGAACACGCGTAAAATCTGATGGAAGCTTAAAAGCTAAACTGATAGCATTAATCCGATCCTGCACAATAACTATCAATAAATAATAATTATTTTGTCCTATATTTGTTACGGCGGTCAATCTTAGCGAACAGTATGTTTATTGGCACAAGTGTGTGTGCAAACACAAGTTCACTCTCTAACCAAAACGAGCAGGTTTTCAGGATCAATATTCCAAATATTATTAGAGATTAATATGATGTTCTAATATCTATAACGAAACTTCTTCCAATTCCATGTTTTTAATGATAGGTATAGGAAGGCAAACGAGCAAGCCGGTCACCTGATGGTAAGTGAACACCGCGGCCCTTGGACATTAGCTACACCAGGAGGAATACAGATGTTTATTAAAATGGTAAAATAGGTGAGTATGGATTGGATAAATATACTCCCTGCTGGAGTGTATTTATGGAAGTACTTATTCTACTTAATCATTACTCATTTATTTAGCAACAAGGGTTAATAAAATTAATAGCTTGCTACAAGAACTCTTTTAAGGGTACTCTTATCGGCCTTGTTGTTGAGTATTCTCTTAATAAGGGCTGAGCTTACATTTTCCCTCTTCTTGTTATTCACAATATTTTTGCACTGATTTCGTTCTACCCTTTTCATTACTAGGTAAATGTTTATAAAGGTTTTAAAAACCAGAATAAACCCCTTATTTGGAATAGATTCGTATTACATTACAATATTTTTCTTTCTTTTGAGACAATCATCAGTCATTTGTTTTCTACATTTCCAATTTGAATTGTGTGACGTTTCATCATTTAGCCCACTGTCCGAACCTTTCTCAAATGAGTTGTAGACAAAAAGAAAAGGAAAATACATCGTTACATCGTCACGGTGCTCTCTGCTTCGTCTCACTTCCGGGTGTTCCTCTATGGGAGGGCCGAGTGGCGGTGAGACGGAATTGTCACGAACAAATGTGTTGTAATAAATGCCTTCTAAATAGTTAAGATGCTCAGCGCGCTAGGGAGGGTTTACATGGTATGAAAAAAAGAACATGGCAGGACAAGAAAGAAGATAGATAATATAGGTTAATTATAGGTCGGTTAGTTCTCACCGATTAGGATACTCCTAGTTTAGGAAGCAAACTTAAAATAGTTCCCTGAGTACAAGTAGTAATTATTTGGTATTTAATTGTTCTGACAATTTTTTCGAAAATAATTTATTTTAATTATAATAACGGGCGGTTTTCACTCGTATTATGTGGAAAATGGAAAGCCTTTTTTAAATTTAGTAGTTTAGGGATTTTACACTCTATTTTAAGAATTGTCAAATTTTAAATGCCAAAAGACTACGACGGGAGCTGCTTGCATGGTTCAGCAATCAGGAGATGGGAATGTTCTAGCCAAAGATGGTTGTCTAGCACTCGTGTAAGTGCTTTGCATCTGACTTTGACGAGCTGATGGACCACTTGATGGTAAGCAATTGCCACCGCCCATAGACACCCGCAACACTAGTAGAATCACAAGTGCGCTGCCAACCTTTATCCCCCTATAACCTCAATTGGACCTCCGCGGGCCGGTACCTTCTTTGACGTCAAACCATATTGTTGTTTTATGTATAATGTTGATTTATTTATTTTGTGTTATGTTTAATTACGTACTTAAAATTATGATGCCAATATAACTAATTAATAGATTAAATTTAAATGATACTCATGACAAATTAATAAAATTTGATATTAAATAATGTACGTTTGTTTGTAATATTTTAATGACTGGTATTTCGCAATGTATGTTTTAATGTTTAAGGATTGTTTATATAACGACTTGAATGTATGCAAGACACGAAAACGCCCTCCGAACCGACGAACAAACGTCGGTTAAAACATAAAGTTGCCATGCCTTGCAAATCTTGCAATTGAAAGCCTCTTAAACCCACCGCATGTAAGCCTCTAGTCCGTCGGATGTAGAGTGATTGCGCTGCGAGGTTCGGTAATAGCCGCTGCATTAGGCCGCTCTAACGACACATGTTATTAAACAAACGCGAGATTTTATCGAGCACGCCTTTGTTTCGCGTGTGAAAGTCGAACGCTTAGCGACCAAGATGGCGACTTGCGATTAATATGTGTAGTTACGTTTTAATGGTGCGTCCAGGACTTGGCGAGTTCAGGGTGTCAAATGTAAGTATCGCCAATTGCTAGGCAAAAATGGGCTACGTAAAACAATATATGTATATTGGCGCATTAGACAGCAGTGTTTTTTATGAAGGTCCATCTCGTATACTAATGGTAATGTATAAAGATTAAAGACACAATAAATGCGTTGCGTTAATTATCGTCAATTATAATACCAGGGACAGATTTTCTTTTTTCAAATGATACGAGTATGATTTTCATAATAATGATTGATTTAGTCTTCAATAGTTAGAAAGCCAACACAAAAGACTACCGCAATGGCGCTATGGCACAACTGAAACAAACATAGAATATTATCTGTACTAATTATAAAGAGATAACTTCTACAGACAACGACAAGGCTTATAGGTAAACCTAAAACACGAAACGCTTGCGCGATGTAATTTAGCACAGCGCCATCTATTAGTTCATTTCTAAATTACGGTCCCGAAGCGAGGTGAGGGCGAGCCACTAGTCTGCTATAAAATTATCAAATAACTCTACTCTTACCTACAACTAGATCACTTACTGACAGTAAGTTATTATTAAAGGTGAGGGAGAGAAGGAGACAAAACGCGCCCCTTCTCTGCGCTCGCGCAGCCTCTGCAGGGACCATCATCGCTTCGTGACTAATGGTTCCGTATATTTACTTTAACGCATTTGTTTTTTGCGCACTGTGATTTACTTCTCATGTGTGAAATAGAAAGGAAATAGCTAGCGATTACCGGGATTTCCATTTTTAGGGTTCCGTAGCCAAAATGGCAAAACGGAACCCTTATAGTTTCGTCATGTCCGTCTGTCCGTCTGTCCGTCTGTCACAGCCGATTTACTCGGAAACTATAAGTACTACAGTGATGAAATTTGATGGGAATATGTGTTGTATGAACCGCTACAAAAATTGACACTAAATAGAAAAAAAAGAATTGGGGGTGGGGCCCCCATACATGTAACTGAGGGATGAAATTTTTTTTTTCGATGTACATACCCGTGTGGGGTATCAATGGAAAGGTCTTTTAAAATGATATAAAGTTTTCTAAAAACATTTTTCTTAAAGTGAAACGGTTTTTGAGATATCAGCTCTCAAAGTCGTAAAAGTATGTCCCCCCCCCTCTATTTTTATAACTACGGTATAAAATTCTAAAAAAAATAGAGGTGATGCATGCTAATTAACTCTTTCAACGATTTTGGTTTGATCAAAGTATCTCTTATAGTTTTGAGATAGGTTGATTTAACTGTAATTTTGGTTAAGTTATTGTGCTTACACTGAAAACGATGGCATTATATTTGCTGCTACGGAACCCTTTGTGCGCGAGCCCGACTCGCACTTGGCCGGTTTTTTCTTGTCTACGCGCGGATTTTTTGCAACCCTATCTTAATGATAGGGTTATACCTAGTAACATGAATAGGATAGGATTTGACAATATCACTATTGTCAAGTGATGATGTCAATGAGGCGCTATTCTTCAATTATACTCGTAGTTTAGGTAAATATTATAGAAAGTTTCAACTCTAAGCGCGATAAGGATTTTGAATACTCTTCTGTAAGACGGTTTATGGGACTTCATGTATCAATTACAAAAGCGAGTTTAGCGTCATTAAAACTTGGGTTAGTATGGGCTATTAACATTACTGGAAGCTGCAGGGAGGACTTATCTTTTAATTAAGATTTTGCGGTTCACATCCTTCATCCCATTTTAATTAGGTAACTAAGAGATGATTTTTTATGTTATACTTAGTTAATTAGCATTTAATTTATTATCTACGTTGTACTGTTTTACTATATTAAGCTTTATACATTTTAAGCTTTACATACTTATACCATAATAATAACCCTTATATTATTATAACGATTTTACGCAACTATTATAACATTTGTATTCTGTAACTCATCCAAATAGTCTTTGAACAATCATTCAGTTAGCATGTATGATAAATGAGTTGATCTTGTTCAAACTAGTTATAGAAACCACATCAACACGAGAAATTAAACAAAAAGAAATTCAAGAACAACGAAACAATTGGGTTAAGCCCCGCGGCAAATAACTCTTTGTGCAAAGTTGTGACAGGTTGACAGACACATAACAAGTGAGAGTTCGACTTGTCGGCCAACTCAATGCGCAAAGTGAATACCGAGTATCCTAAAAAGCAAATAGGGCGGCATCTAGAAAAGTGCCTACGTACAGGTACGGCGAATCTCAAGGGCAATTAACTAGGCGGTGACAAAAATAGGTGAGCACAATGCAACAATGCGTCAACAACCAAAACTGTTACGTCGATTGTGTACGTTTTCAGCACTATCGAGGCGCGCCGCGGGCGAGCGCGGGCACTTTGTCGGGCCGTTTGGCGGCGCGCGCGCAGACGCCCTCGACAACCTCCTATATTTCAAACTGCAACAATGACGATGTAAGATTTGTGTGCGGAAATTGATTTTTTGACCGCACCCCGTGGGAAAGCTTTGACAGGTTACGGGAAGTTGCACAATATTATGGCGGCGATTCTTGGTTTTTGATTCGGAAGTGACTGCGGTATATTTGAAAAGGTAAAAAGCGAGTCAAATTACGTTTAACATATTTTTATAAATCTTAACCTAGCATGTGATCGTAAATTTATATTCGTTGGGCACCCCTATACATCAGTATAAATTTCAATGTGCTAACAATATAAAAACAATATGAAAGCATTTTTCACAACACTGTACAGACAAATAAAGCAGGTCAGTTACACTGTTTATACAATACATAACTTTTTCTCGGGTTATGGTACCAAATCAATTATTCTACCCTCAAGATCTAACCTAAGTATCTCTATGGATCCTTATCTTTTGTGTCCCTACTGGTTTTGTGGCGCAAATGGCTAGAAATATCTCAATGTAATCCACGTAGCAGTATTGTAATACATAATAGCTACTTACAATAAGATTTGTATCAAACACATCGCTCATTGAATGCAAAACAGCCACATTTCAAAAATAATTCAAAACAGTTTTATTTCGAAATTAGGCTCTAAAACTAATATATTTTGCGTTTTGCTAAAGACACCCGTAATTTTTGTTCATTTTGATGCCAAACTAGTTAACCGCCTTTTTAGTATTGAGCCGACTTTCGCACTCACGTCAGATCAAAACCGCCATTTTGTCAGTTGCGACCCAGTGCTTGGAGTGAACGCACGTCAGTTTCGTACAAAACGGCCACAAGTAAAAAAAATCAAGCCAAATTGACCTCAGGGTTCTGTGCAAATGAGCCAGATTTTGGAATGCGGCCGTGTTGCTTTTAAATGTTAAGTAAGTACACTCGGAATCTATTAATGCAATAATGCCATATTTTAGGATACGTACGTTTTGCATTCCAATGTGAAATGAATTAACGCCATTTTTACAAATCTGGTACATTTTGCATTCCAATATAAAGTTAAGTTGTGCCATATTCACAAATGTGTTTTTTTATAATACAAAGGCGTGTACAGCTAAACTAAATTAATGTTTGTTGTTTACCGACTGCAAAAATAGAAGAATATACACAAAGGTCCCGGGTTCGATTCTCGGTCGGGTCAATGTGAAAAACTAACTTTTCTACCATTGGCTCGGGTCTTGGAGTTGTAGTAACGTTGTTGTGTTCTGATTTCTGTAATCATCAGCCTGATCACAATATAATATTGTTGAGTGATGATGAAGATAACTCTGATAGTGATACAAACAGCTCTACTTCAAGTAGGTAGTTCATCTGATTGTTTTCTCTGACGATAGTGTTAAAGATCCTAATTTTCTGCCTGAGATACTCGTGAAGACTGATCGTCATTGTACCATCTTTTTTCTTCCCTACGTGGACTTTCCGGGGTGGAAGATGAACCCAAAAGATCGATATTGACACCCAGCTCCTTAGTATTTTAGCACGGAGCCCCCCACTTTTGACACCCAGCCCCTATGTTGACACCTAACCCCCCTTGTGTTGACATTAGTGAATCCTAATCCTAACTTATATAAAAATGCGATAGTACTCTGTCTGTTACCCTTTCACGCCTAAAATACTGAATGGATTGTTGAAATTGGTATTTAGATGGTCTAGCTAGACCCTAAAAAAGAATATCTAATTTTTTTTGCGAAAAGGGGGTTTAATAGGTTAAAAGGGGGTGCAAATTATTAAATAATAAAAATGCTACCCAAAGATACTACTATTCCACGCGGACGAAGTCGCGGGTAACAGCTATTTATCCTACTAAAATGGATAATTTTACTTAAAGAAAATTATAAAAAAGTAACATTGGTATCGCGCTAGACCATATTATTGTATGGCGGTTTTGTGACGATTCTACACTAAAAAGTCGTTGTTTTTGAGTGATTTAAATTTGTCATTTTGTATGGTTGATTTTTGTCACATTTTTTGTCATAAAAAGAAGTTTTGCTTCACATACCGAATATTTTTGTTGTTTTTTTATTTTTTATAATGTTTTCTTCTTTTAAACAATAAATATAGCATATTTCACTTAAAAAATGTTTAATTTTTGAGATAATTCTTTTAATATTAATCAAATCTTGAATGCAAAAAGGGCTTTTGTAGTTTTTTTCAGGTTGTGTTAGAGCTGTACACGTTATTATTTAATCAAATAAACAAATTTTGACGAAAATAAGATATACTACTATCCTACTATTAAATTAAAAAACATATTTTTTTCCAAAAAAACATGTTTCAACTTGTTTCGACTCTCCTATAAAAAGTATAGTTTTTGGGTTGTGACCGTTTTGAATTCAGTGAGCGACATGATGATGTAACAATAGACATCAGGTTTATCGCCAATCAAAATTCAGATTCACAAGTTCAGCCATAATGGATAGCATTTAATAAAACATCTATCTTTCAGGTCTCGTTAAGGAGCTGGCCAGAGCCAACTAGCGCCAAAAGATATTTTTATCTTTTTTAACTTTCTGATTGTATTTGTTTACCCTTACGTTTATAATACTTTCACTCTACCAATTAAAAAAATAAGATGAAACTTCACAGGACAACGAAAAGGCCTAAATATACCTAAGTACCTAAACCGAAACACTTTTGCAATGTAATGTACGTACAGCGCCATCTATTGGCTTGGCTTAAAACTAATCTAAAACAAAGTGAGGGCAGGCCACTATAGTTGTAAGCAATGCGTGTTAAAGTTATAAAACATGTTTTTACACTCGTATTAAATTACAATGGTCACGATTATGCAAAATTTTATCTCTTGCGGACAATATCAAATATTTAATTTTTTATTTTTAAATTGGCATGTAAAAGAAGAAAACCGATGTGAAGCAGCGCCTGCGATGTTTCGACGAGTGATTGAGGGTAAAGGCTCAATTGGGGAGAAAAGGGTTGGCAGCGCACTTGAGACTCTACTGGCGTTGCGGGTCTATGGGCGGCAGCAGTCGCTTACCATCAGCTGATCCGTCTGCTGCCACCTATCACAAAAAAAGAAAAGTATAATACAATCATTGGTGGCGCTAGTGACCTCTATTCTGGCTTTTAAGTTGCTCGATCGATTACGTCTGCGTCTGCGATTGAAGAAGTTGCCAGTTCACGATAAAACACGTTTTTGGGAGACGATCGAGAGCGCTTCAAAGTGATTGTCGATAAATAAAGATAGCAGACGATCAAATTTAACGGCACTACGGAGTTCCGCGGCCACTTGTGCTATACTTGTTACGTTAGATACTTCAGACAAACTGAGTACTTCGATTTAAAGATGAGGGTCCAATAAAACCTTTAATAATAATATTCTTGAAAATAATACACTAAAATAATTAAGGGGTTTCTGTGTGGTGCGGCTGTAAAAAGTAATACTTAAGCATTACGCCGAGTAGATAATTTTCTCACGATTGAAAACTTGCGTTTAAATCAACTATGTACATAAAATTATGTAATAGTTAGTTAGTATTTACCCAATTTAAGATTTAAGTAGGTATGCACCTAGGTAAGTAAGGTATATAGGTAGGTATATACAAGAACAGTTATGCGTTAAAATTAAATAGGTATATTAGGTTTTATTTTTTCCTTGGTTGAAATGATTTTTTTGATTAAATTATCAAGAATTCTATCAATTTGTGTAGGTAGGTATAAGAGAGATTCTATTATGCATTTTTTCCTGAATGTTCATAATGAACTAGTTTTTATAGTTTCAGCGGAACGGGGGACTTCCCCTAACAAAAGCGTAATTTTGCATATAATGTGTCCAATAAACCTACTCTTGAAGTCAAATCGAAAACGTGACTGACACAGACTCAATATAGGTAGACAACGCGTCTCAAGAGGGTATTCCCAATGTTTGTAAAGGACCAATAAGATTCTCAGCAACTCAAATATTCCAGCAAGATACAACTATTCGACATCAAAAGGTTTATCTCTAATACACGTAGTCGTGTCTGTTTGTGTTCAATACCTATGAAGAAATTGATATTTAATACCTAGTCGTTTGTTTTTGTAACTAGGGAAAAAAGTGTAAAATGCTTTATCGGTAAATATAAATTGAAATCAATCTTTTAATTTGTTTTGGTAAGTAGTTGGCAGCCGGACTGTGTCTGTAGATTTTTTAATACACAAAATACCTCATATACTCGTATTGACCTGACAGTGACAAAATAGCTATAGCACTTGTGTTACATTACATCAGACAACAGAAGAAACAGAAATATAGATAATACTTAAATACATATATAACACCCAAACACTGACCAAACACAAGTGTTCACACGAATGTTTGTCCAGGGTGGGGATCGAACCTACATCCTTTGGCTTATAAGGAAGGGTCACTACCTAATGCGCCTGCACCCGGCCAAATGTATGTGCGAGTCAACCTTTAATATGATTGCATACCAAGTGATCCGTCTCCTATTTCCCATTTATTATATAAAAAGTCAGAAATGGAGCATACTATATGATTTTTAAAGTGTAGAACTAACTACGGATGTATCTCAAAAGTATAGAGAAAAAAACACTTTTTTATGAAAAAAATAAATATTTTTTAATTCAAAACTGTGGTGTTCTAGACTTTTTCGAGCGAAAATATTTTTAATCATTTATTGTCATTGCCTTGTATAATTCAATATTTAAAATTTTAACACATTTAATATTACCTATATAAAATAATTAAGTGGGACATATTTGCAGACCCCTCACTGAGCTCATGTTACGAACGTGTTTATTTTAAGATCCTTTGTTACCACATGATGCAATAAAGAATATGACTGACATAAAACACTATTGTATCTTACCTCCAAGTATCCCATCGATGCTGTAGTCCTTCTTGCCATCAGGGTCGCGGGCGCCGCCGCGCAGTAGCCGAGAGATGGACGAGATGCTGGGAGGGTCCGACACGCCCTCCTGTAATACAAGCCATTGTCTTAAACTCAACAACTGTCCACTTTTTGTCCACCCAGTTACAACACAAACAAAAGCAGTGAGGAACTACGCTGTTGCGCTGCTGTTCTTTAACTAGAACCTCTTATGAGTTTTTAATTTCAACTATGCAGCATTAAATCTTCTTTCTGTTTTAACGAAACCCTAAGACTTATAGTTATCACATGGTACACCGTTAATGACAATACAATCATGTAAAAGTATTTACACAACTCTGTTTCCCTTGAAATACGTAATTGCCTCAGCTTCCAATTGTTTTTGATACTTAATTTACTATTAAAAAAAATGGGGGACAGGCTAGGTGGTTAAAGGTTGACGGCGCAATTGTGACTCTACTGGTGTTGCAGGTGTCTTTGCTTTGCTTGTATACTTACCTATCATATAAAAAAAAAAGTAGCGGCGATCAGACTGAACCGGCGGCCATCACACATAGCGTAGCAGTTTCAGTTAAAATACGATCGACACGATCGAATCTTTATCTCCGTCCCTATTATACGCGCTGTGCGTCTCTTTTTGTTTGGATACGAACAGTATATTGTCGTTCGTTACGGGCCGGCTTCGTTTTGGGCTCTTCGTAGTAAAGTCGTAGCGTTTGAGCGTACTGCGATATGGCATACCGTAGCACGTAAACTTCTTTAGTGTAGGGAGGTATGTAAGCGTCCGAATATCTGAACAATAGTTACTAGTGTATATTTTTACACTGCTTTATAAGTTTATCTCGTGTTTCGGGTAGAAGATTCCAGAGTTCTATCGCTTGATATATTCAATGCGAGTTCTTACTCTAGGCGTGACGGCTGGGGTTTGGCCCTTCAATCACATCAGAAATAAGAAAAAAGTTACCTTAATTAGTTTCTCTCGTATCTCCCAGGAGAAGATGCCAGGGTTCTGTCGCTTGAGCTCCTCAATGCGGGCTTCTACCTCCGGCGTGGCGACCCGCGGCTTGGACCCGCCAATCACGCCCGGCCTGATGGATCCCGTCTCCTAGGCCAGAGCAAGGTTCCATTTATACTTCACTATTATAAAACTATTTGATTAAAACGATCGACTCAAATAATTTATGTAGAAATGATTTCGATCATAGAAACCCTATACACCTAGAACGCAAACGCCCTAAAAGTGTGTGTAATAAAGGCACCACTCGCGAAAGAGCGCTTTTTGACATTTTCGGATTTCAAAACCAATCACTTTGCATTAGAGTCGAACTGCATTGTTTCTATTCAAACCTAGTGGCCCGCCCTCACTTCGCTTCGGGACCGTAATTCAGAAATGAACCAATAGATGGCGCTGTGTCCAATTACATCGCACAAGCGTTTCGTGTTTTCGGTTTACCTATAAGCTTTGTCGTTGTCTATAGAAGTTATCTCTTTATAAATAGTATAGAAGAAGAAGAAGATATCTGTTGCTACTAATGATAGCGCAGTTGGTATCACTTTTTCAAACATTATCAGTATGGAATTGTGTATCTAGTTAAATGATCGATGGAAAAATAGCAACATAACTGTAAGAAGAGATCGCGAAGAACATACGAGTACTTATCCCTCATATTTGTCGGGTTCACCTTTTGAAATCAAACAAGGGCATCCAACGTGTAATTTGTGTACAGATTTTCTAAATTTGGCTTGGGTCACAGACTCATACATAAAGTGCTTTTGTAGATAGGTACTCCAATATTTAATTAAATTCCTATATTTGTGCGTTGCGAGGGCGGAATTGATTGGTTCAATTATTTAATTGTTTGTAGTTCTCTGTGATATGTATAGGCTTGCCGAAAACGGCAACGAGTAATAAAAGACCGGCTTTAAATAAAATGAATGCGTCATACTATTCATTTATTGGGACCCTTCGGGAGCGCACATTCACAATTGACCAGAGATACTTACCTAGATGGCTGGCCTAATAATATCAACTAAAGCCACCGCGCTGTACTCGTAGCATCGAGGTTTTGGCGAAAATATTTAGCAATATTGTACGCTTATTGTATGTACGTTACACTACAGGTATTTCTTCATCAACTCTTCCTCATTTTCACTTAGGTACTTCGTAAAAAAAATATTCCATGCTTAGCAGGGCATGTTAAACCATCGGTCACTTTTTTTTTTTTTATGTGATAGGTAGCAGACGAGCAGGCGGATCACCTGATGGTAAGCAATGGCCGCTCATGGACACTTGCAACACCAGTGGAGTTACAAGTGCGCTGCCAACCTTTTATCCCCTTCCCTTTACTTAATAAGAGTCATTATTCAACCACGTTAAACACAGAAAGAAATCAACTAATGTTAATGAATTGTGTGCTTTTATAACTGATATAAATTTTGATCATAACAAAATGTCTAATAGGTAAATCCGAAAAGCACTGTCATTTAATTTTGTAGTTTTAATTTTACTACACGTTTTCCGACTAAGCCATAGTAATTGGTTTTAATTTCCAAAACGCCAAATAGCGCTTCTTTGCGAATGGAGCCTTCATTGAAACTTTTAACACTATATTTAAGGTTTCTATGATCGAAGGACTGATAAAAATTGTTATTTTCCTTTCTTGAAATCTAACCGAATGGCATTATTAGGAAAAATATAGTCAACATCTCAGGAAAATAAACTGGAATCTGCCATGTTTTACTGCACCGATAAATTGCAAGTGAAACTAGCTTCCGAAGCCTGCTTGTTATTTGTTTGAGATATTTCTTGGACATTTTTATTCAAGACATACAATTTCTCCGTATGCAAGGTGCACATTGAATGTAAAGTAGTAAATAATGTTGTGGTGTTACTGAGACAATTTTAAGCCTTTATATGTATAAGCATTTATGTAGTTTGGTTTTCCTAATCCAATTGTAATTTTTTACACATTAATTATGTACACTCGCTGAAACTGACTTTCAAGCTTAGAAATCCAACTATTTATGAGTCTTTTTTATTGTAGCAAAATTACATAACAATTTTTTAATATGATATGTGGCAGATGAGCAGATGGATCACCTGATGATAATCGTTGCCGCCTTCCATAGACACCTGTAGCACCAGTAGAGTCACAAGTGTGCTGTCAATCTTTAATCCCCTTCCTCTCTTTTCAGACCCATTCATGCTGAAGCATGGCTCTCCCATAGTTAATTTCAGGATTGCATCATATATTTAAAACTAAAGGATATTTTTTTTTCATCATAGCAACATTTTCTAACCTATTTTCTTCCCTAAACTTACAATGCCCCATTGGTGAGGCCGTACCTCGGAGCGTAGAGAAACGTTTCCTGGGCAAAACAATGGTATTATTGTAGCCCATAGGAGCCATTGCTGGTGAAAACGGACCTTCAGGCTTCGCTGGGCAGGGATCAATGGCGATTGTTCGCTCTGCCTGCCGCATGTGTACGTCCAAGCAATATTTGTAGTTATTACATCTAAACTGCCTATTAAAAAAATCACTAGACGCGATGTTCAGATAGCTTTTCAAAAATTAAGAATACAAAAAAAAAACAAGAACTAAAGAGTTAGGCTCGAACTAGGACATTGCTGTAAATGAAAGTTTCCATGTTCCTCAGTCATACCGTGGAAGAGAAGATATACCTTTCGGCATCAATGGGCAGGCTCGCCCGGGGTGATATCAAGGACTCTCACGCCGGTTCTCTCTGAGACCGTGGTATCCGGCCGCCTATTTTTGCCGAGCATGGATCTCCACGGTAAAAGTCAGGGTAAGGTAATGAGTGCACTAGTGTTTGCAATTACATTTGTGCTGCTTGTCATATCATATGGACATTAAATACAGGTTTTGCTTCAAAGTGCTAAACCATTAAAGTTTCGGCGTGCGCAATGAATGTGCTAACCAAAGGCCAACGTATTATGATTTGGACTCCAGAAGCAATCTAACTTCGGGCGATAAGTTGGAGATGATCCAGCTGTACTCGCACGTACGACTGTGCAGAACTAGGAACATACTGGACAACTATGCATTTCAAACTAGAATAATAACAATTTACGAAAGTTATTTATGCCTCTCTTTACTACTCTCTGGCGACTTTATGAGAAGGATTTCTGGCTGCAAGGAGTCGTCTTTCGGAAGTTTCGAGGACGGCTAACAGCTGACTTTACGCACCGCAAATAATAAAATTAAATAAATATAATATACATAATATTTAAACACACATGATTGAACACCCCGTTGGTTTAGTGGTTTAAGTGCCGGGACGTGATTTCGGGGCCCCGGGTTCGATTCCCGGGTCGAACAAAAAATATGGTTCGAATTATTCGAACATAGGTTCATCAATCCGCAATAGGCAAGCATGGTGATTAAGCCTAATCCCATCATACTTAGTAGTGATAATGAATTGATTACTATGATGGAGGCCTTTGCCCTACAGTGGGACAGTATAATAATATAGGCAAGTACGTTACTTTACTTTTTGCATTATGTTAGATTTTTATATGGGCCAATAAAATGTTTGTTAAATATATCTTGTTGCCTGAAATAAGTGTATTATTATTATGATATTTAAGACTTCCATCTTTCTCCAACCCTATAAAAGGCGGGTAAAACTTCTATTACTATTTATTTCTCTGGACCGGCTCAAAGACAAAGTTGTTCCAACTATCTCGGATAGTAAATACTTGACAAAATTTTAACCTCAACTTCTAAGTGATGTTATACACGAGAATGCCATAGCCTGCACTAAACTACGTTGCAAGATTATAAGAAAGGAAGAAATACTCCCGTAGCAGGACATTACTTTGGAATTTTGTCGTTGGGGTTGCTGAGGAATTCCCAGAATTTGTAATAGGTGCAGAGCTTTGCTTAGTATTGGTAGTTCCAGTGTAACCGTGCGTGTTTATGTGTAGTTTATAAAATACAAAACAATTTTTAAATTCTTTTTGAAACATATATCTAGGTATCTTTGAATTGGTGACAAATTGTTGAAATAAAAATTGATTTTTATTTTACATAGAGTAAGTATAGCATCAATGTGGTACTCCTGCCAGCTGAGTTGCTACTTAAGAATTGTTTTAGATGTAGGTAAAAGCCTATAATATACAAGTAAATATAAAAATAAGAGGGTGTATCTGTTCTGTAGACATTTAAATCCCTTTAATTAGGTGTTCTACTAAACATTCTGAACAACACTTGTTCAATTTTAAAAAAATCGCACCAATATATAGGTACCAATTTTATTTTTGTAAGAAAGTTTGAACGAATTTCCTCAAGTCGTAGAAAAAATATGTTGTTCAGTCAGTGGTTTGTTGAAGACGTAGTTGGAATGTACAAATACAACTCGTATAAACCAAACATACAATAATATATACTGCTTGATGTTTTGACTGTATATACCTAAGTAAAGTGAAGTTTAAAGTTTGGTATTTGATGATCTAACATACTATAATTTAAAGATAATGTTTTGTATTTTTAATGTGTATTATTTAATCAAAGTCTAATAGGTTAAAAGTATCTTACATTAATTGAATTATTAATCATGTATGAACATTAGTGATGGAGCTTAGAGTAGGTACGTATTGAAATGGGCGTGGCAGCATTTATCCGGGTATGTGAATTCAATTTTAATTTTGTTTTAACTAGCTATTGGGGATCAGTTTGAAGGGAGTAGTGTGTTATAAGATTTATGTGCTAATGTTATAAGATTTATGTTCTAATGTTATAAGATTTATGTGCTAATGTTATTATAAGATTTATATTCTAATGTTATAAGATTTATATTCTAATGTTATAAGATTTATGTTCTAATGAAGATTATTGTTATTATTATCATTGAATTATCTTTAGTTTACTTTATCTATTGAATTTACGTTACTTACAATATGAAAAGAAACATTTTACTAATGAAGATTGGGTATTTGATTATTACGATTTTTGCAAATTGTACTCATAATAAATATTATCTATGTACCCATTGTATCGATGCAGCATTATCACTAATCTTAGTGGTTTACCAAAAGCTGTATAATTTTATTGTAATAGTGTTTTTAATTATGTTGACAAAGTGAAAAAAAATGATACAAAAGAATTAACTTTGTTCTTCTGAGAAACATTATAGATTATATCAGCGGTCGTCACACTTTACTCTTCAAGGGCCACATATCAATATGAACATCAGGGCCCGGGCCGCAGTATATGCGTTTCAAGAGCTTTTGCATAGGTTCTTATCCATAGTAGTCCACACTATTCATATAAATGCGAAAACGTATGTCTATTACTTCTCTACTTAAAAACCATTAAACTGATTTCTGATAAGTACGATATGTAGTTGACTAGTAATTAAATAAATCTACTATATCGCGGGCCGCACAAATAACGTCTGCGGGCCGCAGTTTGTCGACCACGGGATCATATTATCTTTCAACTTATTTAAGCACATTGAAAGGGTTGCTCTGGTTTTTCGTTAAAGCTTATGCTGTCATCAAATATTCCTTTTAAATACTTAGGCCTCTCTATTAAGAATTCCGTGTGCGAGCTAGCGAACCCTCGAAAATGCTAAAATTGTGGTTGATAAATGGTGGCCTATTTTCTTCGTGGAACTTTGATGATACCACTAATGGAAGCGACCAAAATTACAGGGAAATCAGGATACTTCTCCCTTATTTTAGAGACCATTTTTCCTGTAAATTAAATTTGAAGATTGGCCTTTTACTTTTTTGTCAGTGTTTTGGGATGATTTAGTATTTTTATTATAATAACATGTTTTGATTATACTATTGGAACTTTCTTACATATTGTGATTTGAAGATGAGAGGTATCATGAATAATTTGTAGTACTACCTATTTATTGAATATAAGATGTAAGTTTTTTTTTGAAGAGCGTTGTATAATAATATGAATAAAAAATAAGAGCTACCAGAACACAATAATAATACTGCTTGTGTGGTCTTTGAACCTATGACAAAAATGGAAAAGAAAACTTTAGGTACACCTAGTATAGCAGTCAGTTTATACACGCTTGTAATACCAGCGGTATTACATTACCGTTACCGTCCTAAGGCCCGACAGCAGACACATGGAAATCAATTGCTTTTTAAAAGGCTTTTGGGTCCTATGACGTTATTATTGAATGTACAAGAATAGTCGCCAGTTTCACGGAGTTGATTACTCACCTGGTATCTATTGAGGATCTTGGAGACGCAGCCGTGGGAGACCCTCAGCTGGCGCGAGATGACGCAGGGCCGGACGCCGGCCGCCGCCATCTCCACGATCTTCAGCCTGATGTGGTTCGGCAAGGGCCGCCCGTTGATGAAGAGGCCCCCGAGCTGGTTCACCCGCCCTTGGCCTATGCCAAAATGTCAAAACTTAGTATTTTAGTAGCATTTTTTATACAATATGAAGGTAAAAAATTAAAAAGTTAATAGTTTATGCCTGTGATAAAGTTATGATGTTTAATTTAATTTTTATAGCAATGATTTGCCATTTATTCTTAAGTTATTAATGCACTTAAAAACTACACGATTATTATACTTCTATCATATTCATTAATTAGTTAAATTGGTAGTGCATCCACCCGGACTGTGGAAGGTTGTGGAGTCCCACCTGAACCCACTGATGAATTTTTAAATGCATTACTTACTTAGTTATGATGTTTTTGTTAGAAAATTAGATCATATCTTTTTTTTTCTAAAGGCGGCTAACAAGTAAGCGGGTCACCTGCTGGTAAGTTATCACCGCCACCCATTAACATCTGCGAGATCAGAGAGATCGCTGATGTCTGATATTGTTTTTATATACCTTATAATTACTGTCTAATAAAAACTACCTAATACAAAACGAAGATCTCTTTTCTTGATTTCTTATAGGTCAATAATGGTGACATATTTATTCCTTAATTGTATTTATGTTGCCGACAATAAAGACATCAGATCATTAAGCTTCATAAATGATTTGAAGTAAATCGTAACGTTATAATTTTCTGCAAATGTGCTCTGATAAAATTAACATGATTTAACCCTTTCAGGACCATAAGGTTATTCGACCTTATGCAAGTATTTTAGCTCATTGTATTGACTCATTAGATCTATAAAAACATATTTTCAAATCAAAACACATTAGAATATTACCGGTTTTTGGGAGATTCTATTGGGACAGTCGATGTCCACCTACATGGGTCAATAGAGAGATACGTTTGACTCAAAAAATCTCAAATAATTTTATTAGATTTGCTAATTGGGAATGGGGTAATAGTTAATAAATACGTTTTTATAATAAATAAATCCTTTATTAGTTATGGTATCAGCGAAACAATTTCTATCATTAGTGTAACATAGGTGAACTTGACACAGGACACACGTATTGTTGTTCAGTTGTTCTTTTTATATTTTGCACAATTTACGCACCTCTTTCTGGTGGAAGATTTTCCATGGGGTGCATAGGAACTTGGCCGCTTTACAGATCTGCTCACTGCCTTTTTTTGATGTAGGGACGCCACGTTGTCTAGTACTGTAGCCGTTTATGCAAACTCCTGGCGAGCTACCTGTCTGAACTGCAAAGTGGAGTAACAGGCTTCCCTCTAAGTGCTTTTGACTGTGCAGCATGGTATAGATGGTATGTGCGTTATTTACTGATATATCGAACAAATCAAAAAAAAGGCGAAGGTAGTACTTTATTTTCGATCTTCGATCTATTTCATAGCTGACCTTACGTTGATCCATAAGATCTACTCCTCCCATATTTTTGTTGTAATGTAACACAATCTTAGGACATCTTACGTCAATTTTGTCCGCTGAACCAGCTTTGCGACGCTTTACGATGTCAGTTTCTACAGGCGACAAATAGTTGGTCAACAGATGTACTCCTTTATTATCCATCCATTTGACATAACTTATTCCATGGTAACTTGTTGTGTAAATATCGCCACGCTTCATTGTTTTGTCAGAAGGTGCGGTTTTTGGAAGATGTTTTCTATTGGTTCGAACTGTTCCACACGCCTTAGTATTCTGTTCAATCAGCCTATATTGTAGTGAAGGTGAATTGAAGAAATTGTCCATATAAATTTCACATCCTAAGCCTTCAATCTTTTTTGTTAGCTGTAGTACTATTGATTCACCTAATCCAAACTCAATCCCAGAAGTTCGCTTGCCCGTATAGAAATCAAATTCAAATAGGGTAACCGGTCGCAGCATCACAGTCGGCACCATAATTTGAAGCCCACATTGAAGGCTTATTTTTTATGTATTGCTTCATTGCATTATGCCCCTTGAATTTTATCATATGCTCGTCGATTGATTGTTTTTTTGTGTTGTTGAGGGCATTTTGAAACGAAGTATTGAATGATCTATTACTGGCCGAATTTTGTATGCTCTGTCATGATCAGGGCTAGATGCGTCCTTTACTGCTTGGTTGTTGCAGAAATGTAGGTTCCTGCGAATCTCCTCAAATCGGGGCTCTTGGCATAACGTCGGATATGAATGGTACTGCCATGTCGGTTCTGTAGACCAGTAATCCCTGAGTGATGGCAGATATGATAGCCCATGACTAATTCATGCCAAGAAATGCTTCATTTCTTCGACATCAATGGTAAACTCCCGTCCATTTTGATGTGCGTATCGTATTGATCCGATACTATATATTGTACTAATTTATCAAAATTAGTATGCTGAACAAAAATATATCATAGGGAGACAATGATACATTTGAACTTCTTGACAGATGTTGCACTTTTTCCGAAGTCGTAATTCACGATCACGAAAAACACATTATGGTACGTATGTTCCTAGAACTCCACTTGAAAACTTGTTGTTGTTGTGCTTCGGTCATATGCTGCTGCTGTGGACAGTTGAAGGGCTCAGGTGTTTGTTGAGTTAGTATGTTGAGTCGTCGTATCTTCAATCACCACGTCCATAATCCCCTGATCATCATCCTGTGTCAAAGCCTTTGATCTTCTTCGTCAAGCAGTAAATCCTCCTCTTCGTCACTGTTAATCAGCCATCAAAATCTGTTGTATTTCATTATCTCTAAGTTCGAAAACGCCGCGTCCCTTTCGAAACATATTCTGTAATATCACGAATAAAAAAAAATAGGGTATTTGTCCGAAAAAAACATCCAGTACGAAAACATAATTATTCCTCATAAAAAGTATCTCCCTACGGCCACAGGGACATCGTGTCCCTTTACGTTTCTAGTGACTTAATAGTTATAGATAACATAAATAATAGTTTTGGTAAATATATAAAATAAAAATTTACTTACCAGGCAACGATTATTTCACACTGTAAGTACTTGAAAAACAGTTTTAAAGTTCTAAGCAATAGTTCAAAATACAGGATTCGCGCGCCACAGAGAAGTGTCTTTCCAATAGTCATAGACAAAGATTTTCTTTTTTTTTTTTTTGTATTCGTAGCAAATATAATGAAAAAGATACGTTCAGAAACCATATAATTAACAAAAAGTTAAAATAAGTTTCTTAATTACTAGTTTAATGCAATTTTTCCTATTGTGACACCGGTGTCCCCGTGGTCGTTAAAGGGTTAAATCGATCTAATTTGAAACTTAAAGTAAGTAATTCGTTTATTGCAGGTATAGTGCTTAGAATATATTAAAAGCAAAAGATTTTTCCTCCAAAAAATTTTTCATAGAGCAATGTAGAGTGTTTCAGATATTTAAACAAGTATACCCTGAAATGCATATTTGTGAAGTACAGGCATATCCTTTAAGCAATAAAGCAGTAAAATGTTAGTATTATTATAATTGACATTAATATAATGTGATAAATTATTCATTATCGTTTAATATACAAAAATGTAAAGTTATGAATCTACAAACAGGCGTTAACGATTGATTAAATCATATAAATTGTCAGTTAGTTTATTATTACTAAAATTAAAATAATAGTGATAACTTATATACCCTTACCTACCCACACATCCATACCATTCTGGTGACGTTCCATAATGGTATGACGAGTCAGTGCGATACTTCCATGAACGAGGATAACGAACACAAACTATAGCAAACTCCACTGCGCGCGAAGACGAAGCATCCTACCGGCGCACGCGCGACGCAACCATAACATAAAGCTTTATGTTAACACCGTAAAACCGTCACGTGCGATGATAATATCTGTTTACATTAAATTAAGC